>KZ652527.1:51410-72617 GCA_001010745.2 Gerris buenoi | reverse complement strand
AATTTTTTTTTTTTTTTTTTGTTTTTTTATTTTTTACAGAAGTGATAAGGGAATTTGATACTAAAAAAAATCCGCAACAGAAGAGATAAATATTAATTTTTGTTTTCTCATTCATTTTTATTTAAGGAAAATAATGTTCTCGTGTATACTGTTACTGTTCTCATGTATGTTCTAATATGTATATATTATACATTGTTAATTTGACTATAAAAGTTATGAGAAACATTTATAAGTTTAATATCTAACATCTGATATTTGTAATCCTTATTAGTATGGGAACTATTAAATGGCTCTCTCCTATATAATTTATACATAAATATGTTTTTAAATTAATATATACTTTGATGGAATGTGGTGTGTAACTTTCTTCTAAATTTAATTGATTTGGCTCCTTACACAGTATATTAAGTCTTGGAGAGTGAAATTATCAGTTCATTGAAAAATCCACAATAGTGCAACTCTGAATTACCCGTTAAATTCACGTTTTCTATGTAACAGTAAATAATTGATTAATTTTTAATTCGGACTGGTTTTGACCACTTTGTCAGTCATCCTCCATAAATATAATTTAATACTGATCCATTATGTGGCCAGCATATGACACTCAATCCTCTGGAGGAATCTGTATCTGAGATCCACACAAATTTAGTGTTCTCTGGAATATTTAGACTTATTTGTTCTGCAAGTCTTGTTTTCATTGGTTAAGTCTGGTTGCTTCGACTATTATAGGCTTTGGACCATTCTGATACTAACAACATTTTAGGTTTGGATTATTATTTTTCTATGCTATGGGGAACCTTACTGAGTTTAGCCATATGCGTCACCATAGGATAGAGTCGTTTACACTTTTTTTCCACTCCTTGAGTGTTGAACCTGTTGATTTGGCTTCTAAACCTGAAGTTCGCACTTATTCTTTATTAAATAAATAATTTTCTATAGCATTTTCAGTAAAATAAGAATTATTATTCTTCATATATTATTGAAAGAGTATCATATACTTGATTGTTTAAAGCCCTATTTTTGATTTTACACAATAAGATTTTGACCATCCATAAACATCTCTAATAACATTACATATTTATTTTTCCCTTTAGAGAGAAAAAAAATTTACTTTTTAGAATTATGGAAAGAGCAGAAATTTAGAAGAGGAGTGGATAAGAATTTAGCGGTGTTTTCTGAGGTCAACTGCAGGGTTGTTTAAATGTTTCATACAGTACAAAAGGTCCTTCCTTAAAACATTTTTTTACACTAAACAAACTATAGGGCTCTGCCCCCTACTCGCTTCGCTTGTCAACCCCCGAAAAGACTTGGTAGCGGCCGACGTGGTATGAGAAGGGAAGTAGTATAGTTCTAGTTTATAGATTATGAGAAGGGAAGTACGATAGTGGCTGGGGTGTAGTGGGGGAGGTGCAACTACTATCTACTTTCCTTTTCTCGCTGACATTTTAATATACCTACTCTCAACTTCTGCCTTACAGGCTTTCCTCTTCTCGGATAAATATATATCTCTCTCACTCTGTCTACACAGTTAGTATGTCACTCTTAAGCTCTCCCTCCCCAGACTCAACCCTCTTCTAGAGAGGTATCTCCTAACGCACTCTACACTCAGTGAAGTATGTCACTCTCACTAAAGTTGTTTGTTTACAAAACTTTTTTAATAATATAGATAGATATATCTTCTAAAAAAACCTAGTGATAACAGAAGGAACTTTAGTAAACATCTTTTGGACAACTAAGTGCCCACTCTACACATTCAGTTGTTATATATGAAGTGTGCTATACATAAATAAAAAATATGCTATGAAGTTTTTCTATATCCTGAGGACACATACTGTCTCTTTGAAACAGATATTTTCCCCATGTTACGTCTTAATACACGTACATGGGACGTTTTCCTTGTCTTAAGATGTGTGCAGCTCCAAACTGGCTAAATTCTACCTACTTTAGTTGATTTTTTTTTTAAAGTTAGGAAAACAAATGATCTGCTTAGATAGGTGAACCATATCTAATACGGTATTAGTTCAAACTGGTGTTAGCATGTTCACAGGATCTATTTAGTATTACAATATCAAATCAAAAGCAACAAAATAAAAGTGAAGAATGAATGGAGAATTATAATTTTATATTATATTTGAATTTGAGTACGTTCGAAATCGTAGGAGAAATGACCAATTTTGTAAAATGCTTTATTCCAAGAGCAGGGAGACATGTTGCACAATATAACTATTGCAATTCTACTTGCATGTGACCCCTCTATCCTCAGGAGACAACCAACCGGAGTCAAAAATAAATATATACATATATTTTTTTCATTTTCTTAAAATAAATAAACAAATGAATGAAGTAACAAAATGAAAAACCTAGTATGACCAAAACAAATGCTAGTGGTTGACTTCTTACTCAATATTTTCAAATAGTTCTAATTTGGGATATTAGCAAATATTAGATAATAATTTTTTTTTTTTTTTAATTTCTTATTTTATTTATCCCCTTATCAGTCACATTATGATACTGATTCTAACGTATTTACTATTTGTTAATGTTTACAAAATATAATCCGAATTAAAATTTTCAATATTATCCCTGAACAAGCTGTTGCGCTGCCAATTATTGTTAATAATAATTGATACTGATACCTCTAATACTACAGTGTATGTATTATATTTTTTATAGTGACTAAATGTAAAAATGTATCAGATGTTTAATGTAACAATTAAACTACAGTGTAAAATATTGTTTTTTAGTGGTGGAAGCAATAGCATAATGTGTTATAGTATAGTGGTTACTATAGCACATTATGTTATAGCTTTCTACGTACAATAAACTCATTTAAGTGGTCATATTATAGTTTTTACTGTGTGTAATCACTATCAGCGTAGGTTACTTGTATATAATATATCGTGTTATTGTTGTTACTGTAACACATTTTGTTATTGTGGTTAATATAACGCAGTGTTTTATTGTGGTTAATATAACAGTGTGTTATGGTTATGGTGGATAATATCACACAGTGTTTTATATAACACAGTGTTTTATTGTGGCTAATATAACACAATGCTTTACTGTGGTTAATATAACACATGTTATAGCTATCTACGTTCTATAAACACATTTCAGTTGTCATATTAACTAGGTTTCTCTGTGATTATTGTTATCGTAGGTCATTCGTATTTAAATAATGCCGCAGTAGATTCTTCTATCTATCTATGACCTTTTGATAATGAATAGAGCATTCTTGCGCCCCGTTGAACTTTAAGGGTAATAGACTAAACAATACATTACGGAGAGTTACTTGACATCTAACCAAAAAATAAATTCCACTAAGGTTGGTGTTCCAAACAAAATTTAGTGGGNAACATCATTTGTTGAACAAAATGAATAATGAACTATTTAAAAAAATAATTAATTTTCATCAAAATTAGTAAAAAATTAAATTATTTAATTATTTTTATTCTTGTATGGAAATGAATACCTATTTGTTTGGTTCGCTGTTAATTTTGTATTTATTCTGTCTCATAAAGTGTATTGTATGATGTATGTATAAGAACACTTTTTTTGTTTCTACAAATGTATATATATTGTGTATTCAAAAGTAAACACCGTTGGTGTTATTTTCTTTCCATTTCATTGCATTTTTTTTAATAATAAATAAATAAAATTTAAAAAGAAATGTAAAAAAGTAAATGTTTAAAACATCGAAGCTATCAGTTTTATAAGTGATAAAGAGCTATAGCTTTAATATGGAATAAAAAATTGGTTTAATTTATTATTTTGTATAATAAATTTATTATTAATTTATTATTTTGTATAATAATTTATGGTGGAAAAGGAAAGTTAAGTGATCCTTTTTTTTATATAAATCCAAATATTGTTAATTAATTTTATTTTTTTTGTCACCTTTTTATTTTAAAAAAATATTTAAATAGTAATGTATTATACACTTTAAACATTTAAATTAATTTCAGAGTATATCAATAAAAAAGAGAAACATTGTTTATTTTTTCCTTAATTCTGAGTAATGTATTTATTATTCTTTTAACAGTATAATTGTTTGAGTTCTGTTGGAATTTCATCAAAGGATAGGAAGTCATAGGATTGTTTTGGTTTTAAGCAGATTTAAGGGCTGTTTAAGCATCATCAAACTTAATGAAGTTGAGTTGTTACTTAAATTTAATTTAATTGTGTTTATCGTTATTGTTCTTGACAAATGATTCCAAGAGTAGAAGTAAAATTTTTGACATACTCCTGCTATCCTTCCATAGGTGGTAATTACTCAAAGAAAACATGGATTATTTTCTGGTGATGAAACTCACCAAAGAAAGCGTAATGTAACAAGTTATATACCTAATAATGAAAGTTGGATAAAGGAATAATGAGTATTATTGTACCTACTACTGGGATTATAGTATCACTATAATCTGAAATTTAATATAACTAAGACAATTCAAATTTAAGTTAGTTATGAATTCTTTAAAACTTTTTTGATTTATAGAAATTAGGACATTAAAAATTAGGACAATCTAAGTAATTTCGTGGTAAAAAGAGTTGATATTGATGAAGTAAAAAGAAATATACAGAGTAAAAAATTGGTAAGGCGTAAAGTCTCACGTAAAAAGGGTTTCGTTGGTATCGTGAACATTAGTATAAGGGGGGNTACTTCTCAAGATAAAGTTGTAAATACAAACCATTCAAATTTCTTCATTAATTGGTAAGTATACCTACTTCTCAAGATAAAGTTGTAAATACAAACCATTCAAATTTCTTCATTAATTGGTAAGTATACCTACTTCTCAAGATAAAGTTGTAAATACAAACCATTCAAATTTCTTCATTAATTGGTAAGTATACCTACTTCTCAAGATAAAGTTGTAAATACAAACCATTCAAATTTCTTCATTAATTGGTAAGTATACCTACTTCTCAAGATAAAGTTGTAAATACAAACCATTCAAATTTCTTCATTAATTGGTAAGTATACCTACTTCTCAAGATAAAGTTGTAAATACAAACCATTCAAATTTCTTCATTAATTGGTAAGTATACCTACTTCTCAAGATAAAGTTGTAAATACAAACCATTCAAATTTCTTCATTAATTGGTAAGTATACCTACTTCTCAAGATAAAGTTGTAAATACAAACCATTCAAATTTCTTCATTAATTGGTAAGTATACCTACTTCTCAAGATAAAGTTGTAAATACAAACCATTCAAATTTCTTCATTAATTGGTAAGTATACCTACTTCTCAAGATAAAGTTGTAAATACAAACCATTCAAATTTCTTCATTAATTGGTAAGTATACCTACTTCTCAAGATAAAGTTGTAAATACAAACCATTCAAATTTCTTCATTAATTGGTAAGTATACCTACTTCTCAAGATAAAGTTGTAAATACAAACCATTCAAATTTCTTCATTAATTGGTAAGTATACCTACTTCTCAAGATAAAGTTGTAAATACAAACCATTCAAATTTCTTCATTAATTGGTAAGTATACCTACTTCTCAAGATAAAGTTGTAAATACAAACCATTCAAATTTCTTCATTAATTGGTAAGTATACCTACTTCTCAAGATAAAGTTGTAAATACAAACCATTCAAATTTCTTCATTAATTGGTAAGTATACCTACTTCTCAAGATAAAGTTGTAAATACAAACCATTCAAATTTCTTCATTAATTGGTAAGTATACCTACTTCTCAAGATAAAGTTGTAAATACAAACCATTCAAATTTCTTCATTAATTGGTAAGTATACCTACTTCTCAAGATAAAGTTGTAAATACAAACCATTCAAATTTCTTCATTAATTGGTAAGTATACCTACTTCTCAAGATAAAGTTGTAAATACAAACCATTCAAATTTCTTCATTAATTGGTAAGTATACCTACTTCTCAAGATAAAGTTGTAAATACAAACCATTCAAATTTCTTCATTAATTGGTAAGTATACCTACTTCTCAAGATAAAGTTGTAAATACAAACCATTCAAATTTCTTCATTAATTGGTAAGTATACCTACTTCTCAAGATAAAGTTGTAAATACAAACCATTCAAATTTCTTCATTAATTGGTAAGTATACCTACTTCTCAAGATAAAGTTGTAAATACAAACCATTCTCTGGCGGATTTGTACGCGCATGTGCAGTGGCTACGACTGATTCGACCATGATGAAATTTATATAACATCATCCTACGATCGATCCTCAACTATTCTCCAAATTTGAGCGAAATCGAACCATTAGGTAGCGAAAAATTGTCGTTTGGAGGGTTTTACGTTTGCACCTGGGCAGAGGATATCATCTGCGATCGATGAAACTCATGGGGACAATCTTCCGATATGAAAAATCCCAAAAAAAAGTCATTACCTAAAATCGGATGCAAATTGTGAAAGTGAGCACTCGAGTAGACACGACACTAAATTTTTTTTAGGAAGATTTAAAACGTGAAATGCGAGTGGAAATTTAGAATTTGGAGGGGAAACATTTACCTCCCAAAAGTGAACACAATGCTTCCGCTATACCTTAGAAGACTCGGATGTAATAAGTATGGTGTACAATAAATTAATAAACTACTGTGTTATGTTAGGTTAATGTACTAAATTTCATTCATCACTCACAGAATTAAATTCAAAATTTAACTTATTAAATAAACTAATGGATTTCATTGGACTAGGTACATGATAATGCAATATTATATTAGTATTTGGAAAAATCACTACAGAATCTTTTTATAGCATGAGCCAGGCTAGTATAGTATTCAATATTTATTTTAGTATATTCAATGTTAGAGTCTCGCGATGTTTATTGTGTAAAGTATCAGAGATAAAATACAGAAGAACGAAAGGGTTAGTTGTAAATCTCAAAATAATTGCATTAAAAACCACAATGTAGTGGCAAGTTAGGGATTCCCCTCAAGACATTTTGAAGAGAAACCAAGGAAAATGTCAAGAGCTTTAAACCTTAAGTGCCTAGGAGTAGTAATCAGTGCAGCCAGCAGAACAAGAAAAGCAATTGCACCGGCGGACGCAGATTCTTTACTGCAATCAACCAGTAAATTCTTTACCCTTCATGCAAACATATGTTGAGCTTGGAAGGCGGTCATTTTACTCCATCACCCTTCTTTAATTATAACTTGATTTATATTTACATTTAAAAGACGCACATATAACAAATGTCTTTTTAGAGTTTACAAAGCCCGATTGATGAAATTCTAGCGTAATTTCTCTTGTCTAAGGAGGGTTTGGTGGCGCTAGATGCGCCATCAGAACTGACAATGGCTAACTGACAGTCGCCATTGGCGGGGGGGGGGGGGGGTCCAATTTAGGGGTAATTTTCAGAGATAGGGGAATATTTTAAATATTCTAAGTGACATGCAGTTTTGGGAGGAATTTGCGCCATGGGCCTTGGGGGGGAGGGATGTACTCGTATCCTACCACGTATAGATGTTATACTTTTACAAGCCACAAGCCATTATTGTATAATTTACGAGTAGGTATTTGTTTCCGTTTTTTAAGTAGTTTCGATTTTTGATCATGGATTAAAGAATCAATTGAGCAAGAGTTAAAGAGCGTGGACGGTCGAAATTAATGTGGTGCTATCTGTGGTCTACTTTTGACAAACCATCCAAATTTCATAAAAATGCAGATTAGTATTAGTACTCTTTTGAAGATATACTCGTAGATGTAGTAAATAAATGTATGTTTGTGCGCATGCTGAAGAGAAACAAATGGGCAAAGCAGGTTCGAACTTATATGGCACCAACAATAAACAAACAATTTATTTCCCCAATGAAGAAACTTATATAGGAAACTCGAAACTAGTTCTTTTATAATTATACAAGCCGTTATGCCCGTGGTAACGGGCAGAATAATAAATATGGTTGAGAAAAAGAGCTGATTAGTTATAATTAAAATAGATATTTAAAGAGATATTTACTGTTTAAATAGTAAGTTTTATGCAGTTATAATTAAAATTAAAATATTTAAATAGATATTTACTGTTTAAATAGTAAGTTTTATGCAGTTATAATTAAAATTAAAATATTTAAATAGATATTTACTGTTGATGTGATATTTAATGGCGCAATAGTAGCTTGTCCGGCCCACATTCTGGAGGTCACTGGTTCAATCCCAGCTTATGGCTTATCAATTTTTTAACGTTATAAATCATTTAGAGGTGAGTCGTCGCCGTCGTCGGGACACTACTCGATTATATAAAGGATAAAATTACTATTGCATATGTAATTACTTTTATTTGTGCTATTATCAATTATTTATTTTTCGAGATAATGACATAAAATACATAGATAATGATAATGGAGGCTATCACAAAAGGAAAATAATCTACAGAATAGGGATAATAACAGTGGAAATATGTTTATTTAAAAGTCTAGTTAACGCGATTTCTTTAACCGACCATTTTTAATTGATTTATATTATATTGAAAGTTTCAATATTTCCGCTCCATTGAAAATGTATTGTTTTGTTTTTACTTTCACAAACAGGTACGTAATATATACAATATGTAAAGAGAAAGTATTACACAGCGAGTTAATTCTATTTTTAGATTTTAATGGATTTACACATTTTGAGGTTCATTTAAATAGATTTTCCCGGGAAAAGACTTAACCTCCAAGACTAAAACAATAGCTATTGCGAATGACAAGAGGCCGGGTTCGGTTCCTCGCTGGAGAAAAGTAATTTTCGTGGTAAATTCTGATAAAATGTTTAATAAAAAAGATGTATTCATGAAATATTGACACAACTAATAAATGGACAACAATACAATACAATACAATCCTTTATTTTTACATTCTAAAAGATGTTTTCGTCCATATACATGCAGTTCTTGTACAAAATCAGCACTAGGCTGAGGATTATTGAGTTCGAATTTATTATTACTTTTTTATATTATAATGGTAGGTTTATTATGTTCATTCATAAATGTATATACACACACATGCATACACATATATACACACATTTTAATTTTGTTTTTGCTCTTTAATTAATTTATTTTATACTTTAAAGTTCACATGTACCTCTTATATTCCACATCCATACTTGATTTACTTTATAGTTAGTATTATATATTTAGTTTTTTAATGTTTCTTGGAAGTAAACTTCATAGTGGGCTCTGCCCAGCCTCTTCCACTCGTGCCTCTCCATAGCTAATTACTCTTGCCCAGGTTGCTTCTCCACATGTTCTCCACATCTCTTCATTCCAGTTTCTCTCGGGTCTCCCTCGTTTCCTATTGTTCTCCCAAGGTGTCCACTCCATTAAAGCTTTAGTCCAGCTGTCCTGTTTTCTCCTTATGACATGACCAGTCCAATTCCACTTCTTGCTGTGCACCCTTTCCACTATGTCTACGAGTCCAGAATGGGTTCGAAGCCAACTTTTGCTCTTCCTATCTTTTTCGAGTGTATCCCATCATATATCTTTCCATGTTTCGTTCCATCACTCTCAGTTTGGCTACTACTCTGCTGCTTAATCTCCAGGTCTCACCTCCATAGGTAATCACCGGTAGTACTGTAGATTCCCACAGTTTTTTCTTTTAGTCTTGACTTACTTTACTCTTAAAGAAGCTGCAGTTTTTCAGTAAAGCTTTCCAGCCGAGATTTACTCTTCTTTGTATTTCACCCCATTGACCTTCGACACTGAGGAGGTGGCCTAAATAAACAAAATGTTTTACTTCTTGTAAGGGTAAGTCTTGAATGTGGTCTTCTGTTTCCCCATTTACTATTATCATTTTACATTTTTCAGCATTTATATTTAGTCCTATTCGTTTGCTTTTTTGCTGGAGTTCTTNTAATTATTATAATTATTAAATAATTTTCTTGGTATACAGATGTAAAGAATTTGGGTGAAGGCATATCTCCTTGTCTAACTCCTCTATTTATTGTTATGTCAACCGAGTCAGTCACAGTGGACAACACTGGAGCAAAAATATGAACTCGCGTGCTTGAGAAAGTTTAAGTTGTATCGTAATAAACATTTTTTTATGCTGCAAGGTAAAAATTCTAAGATGTAGTAGCTACGATGTTTGTTTCTACGTAATAAACATTAGGTGTAAAAGTAGACGCTCATTTGATAGTTTTTAACATTTGGTGTTAAGTGGTGTAAATTTTGGGGTCAATCGATGAATCGACTGCAGTAAAGTCCGGGCAAATTTTTCCCCAGAACGCAACTGACCCTACGCTAAGTTAATGTGTGTAATATATTTAGGAGGGAAGTGGTTTTTTTTCCTATTGGTCAATAACTATATCAAATTAATGAATTATTTATTTGTAGTAACTATACCAATTTTGATTCTGAGCTTACCGAAGGTAACAGAAGCTATGTGATCGTTTTGAAGAACGAAAATATTTTACCTCTCCGATTTCAAATAATTCCAAGACAGAAATCCGTTTCACAGACATCAGGGAACATTTTTGGTTCCGTGTCTGTTTCAATTTTTGCTAACCAACATATCTTAAAAACTACTCGCCCGATTTGAATTAAATTTGGGTGGTAGGTCATAATTAGCCCATTGTTGGTCCCATATAAGTTTCAACAATTAGCGCTCATTTGTTTCTCTTAAACATGCGCACAAACATACATTTATTTTCACCTATAGCTTCAAAAGTACTTATCCTTATCAGATTTTAATGGTTCCTCGAAAGTAACCCACAAATAGCCCCAGATTAATTTCAAACCGTATATCCTATTTAAATTTTGCTAAATTGATACTTTAATACATGTAAAAAAAATCTCAACAACTTTGACAGATTTAAAAACGGGGGAAAATGAAATAAATTTTATAATAATAAGTTATAAAAGCATATAAAATCATTAAATTTTACGAAATAGGAAGCGAGGAAGCTATGTGCCACATAAATTGGCAGAGTATTGGTATAATTCGTTTCGAAACCATATATGTAGTTTATACCTATAACTCCGTTACAAAAAACTGAATGTATCATTTAAATTTGCAACACTATTAATAAATTAATTATTATTATTTATTTTAATTGATATTATCAGTCAAGAGGTAAATTAATAATAAGATATTAACAATAAAAATCGTGCTAAAAAGTCATTAAATAAAATAAAATAAGATGGGGTTTATTCATATTCATATTATTTTTATCATCATGAAAATTGCAATGACCCATTTTAAATCCAATATTATCTGAAAGATTAATTTTGCAAAAATAATAACTGTTCCACACGAAAAAAACTAGATCCTATAATAATGTAAATTTATCATACACGTAAAAGAATAAAAAGTGCAGTATCGCGAATTTAAATCATGAATATGTATTTAGTTCAGATTTCTTGAAATAGAAATCTTAGCAAAAATAATCATATTGATTTTAATACATCATGCAAACACTTGTTGCACGAGAATACTTGATAGCGTGTTTGAGAAATTGGTTAGATAAGTTCTGTTGCTGCATTAAATTATAATTATTGATAAAAATAACTATTAGTTGATAACATATGTTTGACGTTTGACTCGTAAAACAGATGTTTAAATTAATTAAATACAACCTTATTGATAAGGTTACAGCTGATGATGAGGCTTAATTATTTTCAGCGATCATAGAATCCTTAAACGGAAAGATTTCCAAATCCCCTCTTCTACCTGTGTTAGACTACTAGCGCTACTCCAGAATTTGGCGGTTAATATTGTAACTAAATCTTTTACACCATTCAAAAGATTTTGATCTTCTTAATTCAAATTAATAAATTAATTTATCAGTTTACTAGATTCGAACCCAGGAACTTTCGCAATCGAAGCAATCGCTCATCTTAAACAGCCACCGAGGCTAGTTTTTTATCTTTTGCTTATTTACAAAATAGTACAATATGTCTGACAACCAGAATTTATTTATATTTTAGGAATGTCAAAAGATCATAAGTAGATTACAATTTTAACCGCTATTTGCCCGACCAGCGCTAGTGGTCTTACACATCTAGAATACTGGAGTTGGATACCCCTGATTATTATTAACTCTTACGTTTTGAATATTTCTTTTTCCGCCAAGTCCATGCTTTCAAGAAATATACGAAATATTTTATGTTAGTAAAGGGGCAAGGGATTTCAACTATTGATCGGTGCTTATAGTTGAAAGGAAAGATATTTAAGTTGAGGATTTTTATACGTTATGAATATATTTTTTAGGTTTAAGTCTTCCGCTTTCCTTTTGACATCGACTTCATATTATCTGCATATTTTATATTTGATTTTAAGCCGTAGAATTAAGTTTTTTTGCTTATATGTTTCTCTTCCACATGCGATGTGCACAAAACATACATTAATTTACACCTATATCTTCAAAAGTACTTCTGATTTTTATAAAAGTTGGATGTTTATCGAAAGTAGAACGTAGATTGCAGATAGCACCAGATTATTTTGCTTAATTAATACTTTATAATTCATGTAAAAATCAAAACAGTTTAAAATTTAAAAAAAAAACGGGGCCAACAATTAAATAAATGAGACAATAATGGCTTGTATAAGCATAAAATCAATTAAGTGCGAGAAAGGATGCGAGGAAGCTATGTGCCACACTAACTGGCAATCTATTTATACTCAATCAAATTAGTATACATATATACATAGTACGTACTAATAAAGAGAATAAAAATCGGCCTAAAGGTACAAATATTAAGAATCAAGACTTTTCTTAAAAACTAAACTATCTGAGTGAAAAAAGAAGGATTATGAGCAATTGAAAGGTAAAAATTCATGTTATTTTCATATTTTCATACATTGATTGAACTAAAGGAAATCATAAGTTACCTTGTGGAAACCAAACAATTTACGTCCAAATTGGAAGGATCGTGTACTATCGTATAACATTCTTTTTCTCTAAATAGAGAGAAAGAGTTGCGATAGCGCAAAAATGCGCGAGATTGATTTAATTGATGGATGTAAGATGTAAAGTTTTTATGGTCCACTGAGTCTAAAAAATGTCTGTTGTCTTTAGTTTGAAGTCGTACAGAAATCTTCAGGACCGATTTCGGTTAAATTTGACGAACATTTTAAAAAGAAATCATATCCTATCCCATCGTGAAATTAAATTTGCTCTTTAAAATCTATTCTCAATGAGCAATTTCATCAAAATCTTAAATAATTTTCAATTTAAAAACTTCCTGAAGTACAATGTCGTCCCCAGTCCAATGTCCAATGCACATTATTATACTATGAATTAGGCTATCAAAACTAGAACTTACTATCATTTATAACTTACTACCACTTTTTTCCTCTTGATATATTGTATTACTTTTTACCTCAAACACATTATTTAACGCTTATTTCTTTAGTAGTTTAACTTGTTAATCCAAGAAGCCCTATACAGACAGTTGCGTGTGTGTCTGTCCGTGGTATAAATATATATTTAAAAAAATGTGATCTATTTCAGTATATCAGTTATATCCGTAGAAATTCTTGAAAGCATTTTAACTTATGTTCTGAATACAGAGAAATCCTAAATTTTACACACCTATTAGTAAAGCCTACTATTTAATAAACAATCGATAAAAAACTAACTTATTTATTAAACACTAGCATATATGAGTATGGGAGATTTTGACCCTTTCTTGATCGAGATTTTAAATCGAGAACGAAAATTATAGCTCGAGTCTATTTATTCAAGATTCGAAGGCTCAAAAGATAACATAAGCAAAAGTTAAGTTGTGTATTCAACAAGATTTTCCCTATTTTTTATTAGGTAATATCTAGAAGTTACCAACTCTGATGATAATTCATTAGCTGAGGTAGGTTTAATTGAGGCAAGTAATTATAAAGCATGTACTTAAATCCTGTAAACATATTATTATATGTTCTTTTGCTTCCGAGCTTGCCGAAGGTAATGGAAGCATTGTGTTCAATTTTGAGAACGAAAAAGTTTTATGTCTCCGATTTTAAAAATTCCAAGACAGAAATCCGTTTCGTCATCAAAACATTTGATTCGACATCAGGGAAAATATTTGGTTTCGTGTGTCTGTCGGTCTGTGCGTCCGCGAATCATGAAACGTGTGACGATAACTTGAGTAAATGTTGACCGATTTAGATGAACTTTGGATGTTCATTTTACCAATGCCCAGGACGAGTTTGTTGGACAACGTTATCCGTTCAAGAGTTCACGCGCAACGCTCGCTTAAACGTGAACATCAAATTTAAAATTGGAATTTTAGGTTCGGGGAAAAAAATCAAACCTTATCTATTCAATGAGACAATCCTTTTTTACAAATACAATTTTTTAGTAAAACTAACAGTGACACCGCTATGAAGTGTTAAAGATCGCTAAAAACTTTTAATAGTTTTTACACAATAAACAATATAACAATAAATTAATATAACGTTAATGTTAATATAACAATTAAGTACATGATTGGATGCGAGGAAGCTATGTGCCACACTAATTGGCAGTCTATTTCTATTGTAGCATGGAACATTTTTTTTTTCAAAGCTGACTGACGAAAACAAAAGGTAAAGCTAGGTATGTGAAATACACTTGAAATCTTAAATCTATGTTATCGCTTATCATTAACCTTGATAACAAGGTCTTATTAGACGATAGCTAACAAAAAATCAAGTATTAGTCACAAATAAATTAAGTAAAACAGTTTATCCGAAATCAACTAATTTTTTTACATGATATTACTTGTTTCTAACGAAACATTGAACGTAAGAATGTAAAATTTTAATTAATCATAACGAGTTCTTTATTTGAGTGATACTATTAGCGATAATAATCATAGTACCACTAAGTTATGAATAATCTCTGAGAGAGTTAAAAATACCCACTTAATTTTAACTTTTTAAGAACCATTTCCTTCACAGTTTTAATATTCAATATTTAATTGAACAAATACTTAACAATATCTAACTTGGAAATGTGTACAGGGCATAGAAGGTAGTTTTGTTTAACTAACATGCTTTTTTATTCTATTTCGATGTATTACTTGAAGATAGAAGTCACGTAATTCAATGACAAAAAAAATTCAAATTGACCTATACAATAAAGTAGCATTGTAAGCTCCTTCATATAAGAGATGAAACGGTTCTTTTTATGAGCTATCTCCGATAGTTCTAAAATACAATAATAGAAGAAGAACGATAATCTTACCTTGAAGGAACCCCGTGTTTGTTTAACTTCTATATTAACTAATAACAACAGTATGCAACTATGTTTACATAATAGTATGTAAATATATTTGCAAGTTACACGTAATTATCTAGTTTACATGCGTAAAGAATGTTGACATGATCATGTTCTATTCAGTTCATAGACGATCTACTAGTGTAATGCTAGTACAGTATTCTACCTCGCTGATGTAGCACGACTGTCCTTTGACTCATACAGTTTAACTGTGACCTCCAGATAATAGAACTCCTACACTAACATACAAAATTGTATCACATTATGCTTTATACTTCTATCTTTAGTTTCTAAAAATAATAAAAATAAATACAAATATTCAATGTTTATATCAATAGAAAATAGAAAGTATTTTCATGGCACTAAAATTTGGATGGATTTACATATTTCAAGATTTTCTTGAATGAACGCACTTGGAGCCTAAACTTACAACCCGATTTAGTTTACCATGTCTAAAAAAAAAACATGCTCAGAAGCAGAAGAAATTATTTAACTATACTCTGTGTGCTGAGCAACAGGCTTAGGCCTGTTAAAGCGCTTATAACTTTACTATTATACTCGTATGCAATGGATGAAACGGGTTAATAATAAATTAATCTACACAACCAGATGGACGCCACTTTACAAGAGCTACCATGGGATGCTGAACACCAAGCGTTAGGCCCTTTGCCGGAGTCGGGAATCGAACCAGTTACTTACATTTTCCAACGAAACTGACACCATTGAGCTACTTGAGGGGGGGGGGGGAAGCTGGAGAGACTGAAAGTTTACGCTTCACGTAAGTGCGCCTTACTTGTTTATATTTTCTTTCTGTATAACAAAAGTGTGGCTAAGGAAGAAAGGAACAAAAAAAAAATAAATAAAAAAATAAAAAATAAATAAAAGGTGTTCATTCATTCAAGGATGATGAATGATGTATGATCAATGAATTCAAGGAAGGAACGAATTCATTCATTCAAACGGATAAAATTTTGTTTACAGTCTGTTCCAAACAAGTGTTAGTGCGTTGACAGCNGTTAAAGATAAATAGAGACAGATAAACGATAATATTTTTTAGTACTTTTTGTTTGTTAAAGATAAATAGAGGCAGATAAAGGATAATATTTTTTATTACTTTTTGTTTGTTAAAGATAAATAGAGACAGATAAACGATAATATTTTTTAGTACTTTTTGTTTGTTAAAGATAAATAGAGGCAGATAAAGGATAATATTTTTTATTACTTTTTGTTTGTTAAAGATAAATAGAGACAGATAAACGATAATATTTTTTAGTACTTTTTGTTTGTTAAAGATAAATAGAGGCAGATAAAGGATAATATTTTTTATTACTTTTTGTTTGTTAAAGATAAATAGAGACAGATAAACGATAATATTTTTTAGTACTTTTTGTTTGTTAAAGATAAATAGAGGCAGATAAAGGATAATATTTTTTATTACTTTTTGTTTGTTAAAGATAAATAGAGACAGATAAACGATAATATTTTTTAGTACTTTTTGTTTGTTAAAGATAAATAGAGGCAGATAAAGGATAATATTTTTTATTACTTTTTGTTTGTTAAAGATAAATAGAGACAGATAAACGATAATATTTTTTAGTACTTTTTGTTTGTTAAAGATAAATAGAGGCAGATAAAGGATAATATTTTTTATTACTTTTTGTTTGTTAAAGATAAATAGAGACAGATAAACGATAATATTTTTTAGTACTTTTTGTTTGTTAAAGATAAATAGAGGCAGATAAAGGATAATATTTTTTATTACTTTTTGTTTGTTAAAGATAAATAGAGACAGATAAACGATAATATTTTTTAGTACTTTTTGTTTGTTAAAGATAAATAGAGGCAGATAAAGGATAATATTTTTTATTACTTTTTGTTTGTTAAAGATAAATAGAGACAGATAAACGATAATATTTTTTAGTACTTTTTGTTTGTTAAAGATAAATAGAGACAGATAAAGGATCATATTGGTTAGTATACTTTTGGAAAACATTCTATGATAGTTCCTTTACGCTAGATATAAAAAAAGTGCAAGGATAGTATTCTGTTATTAGTCTTCTCTTTCTTTTAGATTTTAGATGCAGCACCAAGATGGAAGACAAACAATCGTACTAAATACAAGACAATGGAAGACAAACAATCGTAAACCACAATAGAAAATTCGATGTTGGTAGGAAGTAAGAAGCTTATATTGTAGTAACTTAATTGAAGATGTAGAAAATGATTGAAGGTAGACGTAGATAAACTTTTATGACGACCAAAAAAGCAGTAGCTGTAAACTGTAGACGCAATCCTTAAGGCTCTACCGCTCTTTGAGGTTAGAACATTAAAATGAAAATGTTATTGGTTCTAAGCAAGATATCAAAAATCTAGGTACAGGCTTTATTCCTAATTTTTATTCTGAACAATTTGAGCCCTATTTCAACTCCCTACTACAATAAATACTACAACTATTTCAATACAACTAGTTTTATCGTTGTATTGAAATGGCGCATGTACTATTTATCATGGGAAGTTAAAATAGGACTCAAATGGCGCTGAATTAAAATTGGGAATGAAGCCTGTACTTAGATTTTTGACATCTTGCTTAAAACCAATATACTTTTAATAAAACCAATACTTTTATTTTACTGTTTTTCCTAACCTCAAAGGGCAGTAGAGCCTTAAGGTCAGCAGAAGAACGTTTAAAACAGAAAAAAGTCGTTCGATGTAGTACTAATGTCAAACACAGACAAAGCTTGATTGTTTTACGTCATAATAGCAAACAGAAATTCGTTTGATTTAGTATACTAATGTCAAACACAGACAAAGCTTGATTGTTTTACGTGATAATAGCAAACAGAAAAAAAATCGTTTAATATAGTACTAATGTCAAACACAGAAAAAGCCTCTTAATGAAAAACACAAAAAAATGTTTGTTGGTTTGTCATGCTAATGGTAAACATAGTTAAATGTTTGTTTGTATCTAGCTGTGGTACTTTACAAATAAACTTCATTGATTGTTGTACTGTAGTATCAGTCCACTGTTTGTAAACAACATAAGTGTCTAAATTTCAAAAAGGCTTTCGCGTTTTTGGTTGATGATTTCATTTCCTGTTTGAGTGATAAAATTATATTTATCTCTATTCAAACATTTTTTATTTTTATTATTGCTGGTCTTATATTACTTTGCTTTGTAAGTTTCATCGCACACCTATGTTACCGTTACCCCAATTTTGAACCACTTCCCGTCATTCAGTCTTCCCAAATTTTGCACATAGAAACAATGCAATTTGTTATCTGATGAGGCATGTGAAGTCCTAAACTATTTATGGAATTTAGCATACTTCTTCTGAAAAATTATAGTCTGAGACGTAATTGAGATATAGGTATAAATTATAGCTTTAAATATCGACAAACTTTTCTATTTGTAATGAGGAATAGTTTTTCAACAATGCGATTGTAGATATGAGGTGAACACATGAAGGTATGATGAAACAGCGAGTCTAGAGGGGAACAAAATGGCTTCGTCACAACGCTATAATATTCTCAGGTATTTTCCATGACCTTGTGTCTTAGATAAAACTCAGTAATGAATCTAAAATCTAATTATGTATTCATTGGCTTAGCAAAGACTCCCCTGCTACAATATCTACACCAAGCAATCTAACATTCTTTACTTATTATCACACAAACACGCACGAGTGAGAGAGATGAATATACAGCACATAGATACACGATTCTAAATCATTCAATGAACAAACATGTTTGAATATTCACTTACACGTAAATCATAAATTACAATTTTATTTTCCTTAAGTATATTGTAAGAGCAAACATACCACCAGTGTTTAACCATCTGCTTTAATTTTTAATTTTTAATCGCCTAGTAAAAATCAAATGGTAAATTTGATAATTAAAAAAAAACAACATTTAAAAATAATTTGATGCAGACTTCAAACACTTTTCTTTACGTAAAACTACATGATAAAAGATAACAATTTACAACTTCAATTACTGAGATAAAGAGGTATAATGCAGTTTGCCCTCAGTAACATCAAGACGCTTTAACTGCAAGGTATCATCAATAGCTGTGGTCATATAAAAGAGACAGGTAGAACTAGAGACAGTATATATAGCTGGATAGACCTATAAGAACTTTACCTCCTACTTCAAAACGTGGTCATCATCAACAGTGGTCGTAATATAGTCAGATAGAACTAGAGGTAGTTTTTACAGCTGGAAAGAGTTGTAAACAAGACGCTTCTCATTTGGCAAGTAGTTATCATCAGCAGCGGTCATAATATAGTCAGGTAGAACTAGAGGTAGCATACAGGTACATACAAAATAGATTGTATCATATTTTCATATAAGAGGGAGGAAATGGAAAAAACACGTTTTTACGCTATTTTCGACCCTAAATTGTCAAAATGTGACCCCTAAATGAACTCCAAACATTTTGGCCAACAAACTCATCCTTTCTTTTGATATTATTAATATTTTAATTTTTTTGGGATTTTTTTAGTGCATCCTAGGGTGAGATATCGTCTGGAGTGACACTTAAACGGATTCCATGGAGAAAATGTTCAAAAACTCGCATTACAAAAATTTTGAAGGCATTGCAATAGCTTAATTTTCTTCGAGAATTTGCTAAAAGTGTTGTATGCAACAATTTGACTCTTCTCATTCAGCAAGTGGTCATCAGCCATCATCAGCAACGGCCATAATAGAGCAAGGTAGGCACAGCTAGATGACAACTTATATGCCTTGACATAGCTTCGAAATTGACTTCTCTGAATCAGCAAGAGCACCATTTGCACAGGAGATAAATACAGTCAGATGGTAGAACTAGGGTCAAAATATTTAGCTGGACAGAGCTATGATCTTGACTTCTCTCATTCTCCAAGTGTCCCCAAGCAAGTTTGTCCGGTGACAATATTCGGGTAGAACGAAAAATCAGTGTATGGAAAGTGCTTTAAACTTTATATCTCGACATCAACATGTGGTTATCATCAACATCAAAGGTGATTGTGTCACAGCGTTTACAAGCTGTGAATCTGTGTTCTGACCTTGAACGATATAACTAAAGAAGTTCTGACTAAGGCTTTAAACGATTGCATTTATTATTTAGCTTCAACAGTCTAAATATAGACAACTTTTTACAATAACTGAATGCATCATTTAGAGGATCTATTAGTAATTAGGATATTTTCTTGAATACATCTGACTGTTACTCTTGAAATAAATATATATTTAGACCTTGACTCACATTGTTAATATCTTTTATTATAGTGTTAGATCGAAAGTGGTGCTATCTCTTGACGCGGTTTAAAACTAACTTCAATATCCTTGTACCGTGCCATTTACTGGCTTTTGATTTCACTAGTTCTTGTTCAGGAAACAATCAAGAATATAGCTTGAGACTTTGATTATCTAGTTCTAACATTAAAAATTATCTTACTTGAAATATTCTGTCATTTAACATTATTGAGCTGAGGAGCTTTGCATTTGGTTGGACACATAGTACTCCTGAACGGCTGAACCGATCCGCACAAAATTCGGCACGGTCATAGTGACCAACCACAGAAAGGTATAAATCTGAAATTGTCCAAATTGGTACACATGGGTACGAGTCACGGGGTACAAAAGTTAAAATAGTATATACCCATCATGATGCATGTCATTGTAAAGCTCTTTAAGAGTGCAGATATTGTTGTTATGTTCACTTTTGTCATATTTTCATTTAAGAGGGGGGTGAAATAGAAAAACGGGAAAAAATTGTTTTTTTGAGCAGTCTGCTAGCAGACAACTGCATTGCACACCTAGTTATTATTATCAATGAATGGTTGCCATGAAATGAGTTACGATTAATGACAAATATTGTGTAGGCTTCTGTGTTTGGAATTATCTAGGTTACCAGAGATCCAGTGTTTTGAGGCGAGTGGTGTTCGAAATTTTGCTTCCCTACAGGAAGCAACTTCAAAGGTAGTGGTGATTTTTAATGAGAAAGTAACTTACATAGTTTACTCTTATTATGGAACAAAATTCAAAATTGTTATACAAAATTGATTTCT
>KZ652527.1:23745-50808 GCA_001010745.2 Gerris buenoi | reverse complement strand
CCCTATTTAAGGTAGAAGGGATGGTCCTACGACAAAAAGTCATAGGACCAAAGTTGTAGATCTTTTAAAATCAGTTACCGCTGGTGCTATCCGCTTTTCGATACGACTTACAGTTTACCCGCAATTTGGTTTCGAAAAAACCCTTAAAAAACACTAAAAATCCAATATCTCCCAAACCGCTAGTCCGATTGTGCACAAAAAGTATAGGTATATATCTACTAGGTATATATAGGTACAATCTACTATATAGGACATATATATACCCCAAAGGAAATTGAAATCAAATATAGTCTACTGAAGTTATCGTAGCTCCGAAACGTCGTGAGCTACGATGATGTGGTTTGCCGACAAAAGTTCTAAAAAATGCCTCAAACCGCATCTCAATACGATGTCTTGAAGCGATGTTATAGAGGTTTAAAGTTCCGAACGTACGAACGAACGTACGTACATACATACATACATACGCACAGACATACATGTATATGAAACGGATTTCTATGATACCCCCGGGTTCTTAAGACCCCTCCTTCATATAGAGATCTCGGAATCACGTTTTGGAGGGTATCACCATACTTCCATTTTCATGAAAGTAAAAATATTAATTAATGTCGGAAATACATATCCACAAAAAGTTCAGCTTTATAGATAGTCTGAAATTTGGGTTAAAAATGTAATTCAAAATGAGTACCTCACATACATGTGAAATAAATTAGAATCTTATAGTGCCTGATGCGTATTAAAATTGATGTTTCAAATCGCGAATAAAAATAATTAAAGAGTAATTACTTCTAGAGGCTTAGTTTAAAATAATTAGACATTCATAATGTACTTAGATTATTGTTTTGCACGGGCTTTCATGTAACTTATTGATTAGGATAAAGTAAAATTCAATTATAGAATCAAATACATTAAAACCGAAACATAAATGGTATCCTTAAGACACGAAATATTGCCTGACTTATGCCACCTACGTAAAAATGCAACCTATTTATAGGTGCTAACTCCTAACTAATGTGTGAGCTTAGATTAATACGTATTCGCTATAAAGGCAAAGATGTGTTGTGGATACAACTAATACAAAATTATAAAATAAAATAGGTTTGATGATCTGGACAACTTACTTAGGTTACTCATAGTACTAGGTATAGGTATACTATCAATTTAAATAACTAAATGAGACTAAAACAAAGGGAATTTTAGGACACTTAATACAAACGCAATCATAGCATAAGTTATATAAAACGCAATCTTAAAATAAGTAATATAAACTCAACCTTAAGATATGAAGTTATAAATTCACTTTTAAAGTAGGTGTAATGTAAGTGCAACTTACGTTAATTTAAAGGAAATTTTAAGGTGCTTTATATCAAGGAAACCTTACGTTAGCGTTACATAAATAAAAATTTCGTTTAAATTAATCTAACTAAGCATATTCGAACCTCGTTCATTCCTTCATCACCAAAGAACAAAACGAAATACCAAGCTATCAATCGTTAACAATTTTTCCTGTAAGTTATTTGGTGAACAGCTACATTTGCTTTTGCTTTATAAAATAACACAATAACGTTGAAGTTCGTAAGATAGCATTGTAACGAAACAAAAGAACAATTGCGATTGATTTTTGTACAGTTTTGTAAAGATAAATGATGCCAATCATATTCAACGTGAGAATTTTTAAAAGCAAAAAAATGAAAGAACAGTCCTCAAAAGTAAGATAAGGAAATTGTTACTTTGGAACTGCAGCAATAACATTTCAATTTCCAAGTAATATCTTTAAGATGGAACTTAATCATTTAGGATTCTTTAACAATCGACTCCCATAATTTACAAATCTGATAGTTCTGGCTTGTTGATTTCATTTATTCATTTCCTTTTTTCCCCATTTGATCCCAATGATGGAAATAATAAAATAAACCCGACTCTGTTATTAGTACCGTAATTGCTAAAATCATCGGTAACCTGTGATTACCGTTGATAAAAACAAAAACACTAAAGAAAGAATGCAAATCGGTTTAATTACCCAGTAAAATCATTACAGTTTTGCTTTATTGTCTTTGATCTCGTAAAACTACAGGTTCAATTGATTTCATTATAAAGATATCATCGATGCAAATGCAAAATATGTAAAGATAAATTAATTCCATTCATGAAACCAAAAAACAACAAAAACAAACAGCAAACTGTAAAAATGTTAAATTCGATTTTTTCTTGTTAGAGACTTTGCCTTCATTGATGCGGCCTATTAGTAATGTTGAATGAGCGTTGACTCCATTGATACTTATAGATTATATAAGTATTAAAATATTGATTAAAATATATATATTTAATCAATTTATTTGATTAAAATCTCGAAATGTGCATAATATGTTCTTTGTAAACAATACGTTGTGCTCTTCTGGTAGCTTAATAATTAGAATTGGTGATGATCTCCTAATAGATTGAGCTTAATATTGAATTATTATAACTTAGATGATGATCGTGAAAAAGAATCGTAGCATTGAAAATATGATATTATTTTAAAGCTCGTTAAAAAGGTGATAGTTCATGCGATAGTTGCTGTTTTGACAGTATCTGCAGTATAGTGATAGTATGAACTATCACTATGTAAACAATGATATAGGTATTGTCGCAATGTGGCATCAGCACTATTCCACTGTAAGGTCTCGCGAGCTCTCTTTTAGTAATCACAAGAACTATCGCACCTATCATCACGGCAACAGTTCGATAGCTCGATTATACTGTATACAGCAACATCTTTCTGTTTCTTTGGCTACTTCCGTTATATTTTCATGACTTTCTTAAGAACTTTCTTAGTTATTAGCTTCGTGTTAGATATTTCTTCATTATCAATACGCATATAACACTCATCTCTAAATTGTGTTAGATTTTAAACGATCACAACAGTACTCTCCAAGTAACTTGAGAGTACTATCGCCTTCAAAATAAGGCATGAGGCTTAACTTAACTAATAACTAACAACTAACTTTCAGTATGATTATTCGGGCTTTAGTGTAAAAGTTCTACCTAAACCACATCTTCTGAGCTTCGGAAGACGACGAATTAAAAAATGTAATATGCCAAAGTCTACGATAGTCCAGATCTGATTTCAAATTCGTGTAAGTATAGAACGTTGTAGGTAAAACTTCAAGGCTGGACAAGGTCTCATGCCTTGTAAGGTTTCTAATATCTTTTTCAGAACATGCGTCTGATAAAAAAAAACCGGCACTAACCTTTAGTTTTTTAACCACAAAGCTTAATAATACAAAACAAAAACATTAAGACTTACGTCAAAATCAACAGCTTGGAACAGAGAATTCGAACAAACACCGTATTGTTACGTTCCATATTGTACTGGCGTAATTCTAGAATAAATGAATAGAATACTATACTCTTATTGTACTATTCATCTAACTGAACACAACGGCTGTTCTTAGTAGAAACCTTATACTATGAATGCCGAATGCCCGTCATAAAATGATTGTCTTTTATTTTATTTTTATTCATTCATGAATAATTGGGACTTGAAANAGTTATTTGCAACAAATTTACACGTTCATGTCATGTCATATGAGTACATTATTTTTAGTATGGAATTTACACATTTTTCGTCTGTTCGTTAACTTCTAAATTTCTTGTTTGCACAACAAATTAACAAACATACATTAAAATTAGTTAAATCTAAGCTTAAGCTACATCCATTTTACAATTTCACTCAGAGAATTTTCGTAGGAACTATATTTTTAAAACTATGAGGTTATAAACCTTAACTATTTATCTTACAAACGTTTGACAGCGCGGGAAATCGAACAAATGTGGAGGAGAGCCAATTAGATCACTGAATTTTGAATTCGAGAAGGTCGCGCCAACTAGGCAAATAAAAATGTCTCTTATATTACTTAATATATGTGTAATATTTTACATATATTGTTGTTTTTCTTATCCCTAATATTAATTTATTTTCTTTTTTTGGTTTGTAAAGGGTGTTTTTTCAATTTTTAATTTAAGCCCATGTATTCTTGTTTTTAGGCATGGATATGCCCTGGAGAGGGGCGAAACATAGCTGAATGAAAATGGAAGGAAATTATCTAATTCTTTTTTCAACACAAGACGAGATATAGTGTTTTATTGTATGATTATATAATATCTACTAGGAGGAGGAAAAATACAGTTATTCATTCCCCATCCTAATGAATTTTGTTTGAAACTTACAAGGAGAATACTTAATCAGATTTTTTGCAAAATAAATTTGAATGAACCACTCTGTATTTAATATTATATGTTGTGTTTATTTTTGCCCATACATTCTAATCAATTTGATTCTTTAAGTTTTATTTGAATGTGTAACAACAAACTCTCGTTGCAAATAACTAACTTTAACTTAGTCGTTCTTGTCAACATTTCAATTGCATAGTCATATTACGGTGAGTAGAGTTATAATTATCGTGGTAATAGTATAACATTTTAATAGAATTTGAGGACAACGAAGGGTCAGTCAAACGTAAAAGCATGGTTTTAGATTTGTTGTTTCGGAAAATATATTTTCCGAAACATTGGTAAATCTAAAACTTTCTTGCATTATACCTTGAACATGGAAATATATTTTCATAAATGTTGGTAAATCTGAAACATTCTTGTATTATACCTAGAAGATGGAAATATATTTTCCTAAACGTTGGTAAATCTAAAACATTCTTATATTATACCTAGAAGATGGAAATATATTTTCCTAAACGTGGGTAAATCTAAAACATTCTTATATTTCCTTTTGACTGATTCTCATCCTCAAATTCTATTTGATAGTCGATATCCACATAATCATTATTATGCTGATAGTTTAGTTCATCAAATGATAAATAGTTGAATAAATCAGACACGACAGAATTTCTGAAATCAAGGAGCGTTTCAAGGATTTAAAAAAGGAATTTAAAAAGTGGAATAGATATATCAGGAAGAAGGATGTTGGCTGCATTTAATGTTCATTAATCTTATTTAGTTTTTAGTGAGGTGAGTGATCATCTGGTTTGAATAAGAAGTGGTCAAAGGAAATGTGTAATTTGATCAATTCTTCTTTGTGATATTAAGTATAATAAAAAGGTTATATACAATAAAAAAGTAATGTTGTATAAGATATCGAATGTATATTCTTTATATTCGATAATAGAGATAGGGGCCAATAATTTTTCAATGAGAGTCAAAGGAAGCATTAGTTAATACCCGTATAGTTCATACATACCAGACATTGATCTATTTCTAACTATGTATAATATATACAGTAATATAATATTTTGAAAAAATTATATATCCAACACCAAAACCGATCTAATATTAAGAAATCAGCAGTTAAAATAAAAAATCAAAAAATGTTTCTTTGTGTCTGAAACGGATTTCTGTCTTGGGACTTTTTAAATCGGAGACATAAAAAATGTTCGTTCTTTAAAAAGATCACAAATAAGCTTCTGTTACCTTCGGTAAGCTCGGAAGCAAAGTGGATGCCATACTCTTTAAATTCTCACTGTAAATTTTATTAATTGAATTATTTCATCAATTAACTAATGACTGGATTTTATCGGAAATAAATTTTCAGCAAGTCGGTCAAATGAGGCTTACAACATTTAGAGAAAACTGAAGATAGATCTATAAGCGTGTAAAAAGAAGGACGTATTTAAGATCTTATAAACGACTAGTTAGTTATTTGCAACAAATTTACACGTTCATGTCATGTCATATGAGTACATTANTATCTGGTACATATGGCTCAACCGATTCGATATAGTAGGAATTCGGCTTAAGGCTGTCAGCAGTGCCAACTGTAGAAGAAACAGACAATCTCACCTGGCCATCTTAAATCGTCTTTTTCAATAACAACCATAGGGATGTGCCACAATACGTGTTTAACCTAATGTTCTTTGTTATAATCGAAAACATTTTCCTCATTAGGTTGTTTCAATGTTAGCACAGATGCGTTTAAGTAATAGGCCAAGGCCAAGAAGAGAGAAAAACATGTGTTGAAGACTATTTTATAAATAATCTATAGTAAGGTTTATACAACTATGGAGCTAAACACTAACCCCGCTTCATCCATATACTTGTATAAGGGCTTGCCCTTTGGCAGGCAAAGGCCCCCCAAGGGCTGTTGCACTATGGAGTTTTTTATGGTTATTTTTAGGCTATTTCATAACTGTGGTTATATTTCCGTTTCAACTCTCTAGGTTAAATACCGTGGGCGCTACGATGATAACACACATACGCACACTCGCACATACAGACGTCATGCTGAAAACCACTCAGGAGGTCTTAAAAACACCCAAAACGGATAATTCCGTTGAAATCTCGGAAAAAACATTTTTTTGGTGAAAACAATACTACTACTACTAGGTACTTTTCCTACTATAAGTAGTGAGGAAAAGAAACTTGGTGATAATGTCTTTCCACTTAAAATAATACTTGTTTATTAGTCGAAGTAACTAAGCAGATAGGAAACGCAAAAGGTGAGAGTGAGGAAGCGTAAGATATGCCTCACGAAATTGCCGATTCCATTCTGACTACTAGCGGTCTATTTCAAAGAAAGCCAAGCCAATTTTGATAGCCTGGACGAGCCTGTATTATTATATTGTTAAACACGGAATAGTGTAATGCCGGTGCTCTTACGTTAATCAATTAATAAGTTTTTGCTGCCGAGCTTACCAGGTAACGGAAGCTATGTGATCGTTCTGAAGAACAAAAATATTTCCTCCTTATATTTCTCCGATTTCAAAAGAAACATAATTGAAAAGAGACAGAAATCAGTTTCAGATCTCAAGGAAAATTATGGTTCCGAGTCTATCAGTCTGTCGCTCAATTTAAAAAAAAAAAAAAAATTATACAATATAATAACACCAATTGGCAGTCAACTAGGCAAATAAAAATGTCTCTTATATTACTTAATATATGTGTAATATTTTACATATATTGTTGTTTTTCTTNTTTCTATGACAGTTCAGGTTAGATAATGTTTAGATTGGGATTTACCTTTCAATTACATTTTTTGGAGTTTTTTAAATTTGGAGTTGGATCCAAATACCATAGATTTGATTTTTTTTTCATGCTAATAGATTCCTTAGATTTGAATTTACCTTTCAAAGTGAATGAGTCCAATTTTAGGAAGGAGGCAGAAATGATAGCTGATGGTAAAGTCATCCTGATACACCAACTTCAATATCTTGACAGTGTAATTTCAAAATGGTGTTAACCAGATGAAAACGAAGAGCAAAGGATAAGGGAGATAAGGGTGTCTTCAACTCCGCCCGATATGGCAATCCCAGCAACTAAGAAGAACAAATTTAAGGATATTCTAAATAAAATATTTAGTTGGTTCTCCAATATGAATTTCCAATCTAAAGTCATAAATAATGCTTGAGCTGCTTGATGAGGGGAATCCTCACGATATTTTGGCCTGGAAAATGCATAGCTGAGAAAGATGTGAAGAAACTTCAGTAGCAGAAAAATTTTAAAGAAAATAAAGTTTAAATGGAAGGACTGAAGACCACTTAGCAGGCTTCAGAATGGAACCCGTTAGGAAAACGAAAACCTGAAAGTCCTAAAATCATCTGGAAATGGACAATAAATAATGAAATTAAAGAAGAGAGGAACTTACAAAAATAATGACGAAAAACCTTGGCCCAAAATCGAATCAGATGGAGATCCTTCGTATCTTCCCTATATACGCCAGGATTGAAAGAAATCAGTCAAGTAAGTCTCCTTTCAAACTTCAAGCAATGTTGCTAGGTAAATTATGATTGATTATACAATTCCTGTAATTTATATTTAGACACTTATCTATTTTATTGTGAGGGCGATTTTGAGATCTATTTCTTCAGTGAAGTTGGTGCGAATCACTTGGCAGCTCAATTTTAGCCAATGACATCATCTACTCTGAAGAAATTGATCTTCTACATTACCCATAAAAATAGTTTTGGAAGGTAACTTTAACAAAATAGTTTAAAGCTGATTCTAGATTATCATACGTACTATCATAAGTACAAAAATCTTATTCTTTGTCACATCCGATTATAAACGTATGTATATGTGTACATGTGTATCTGCCCTTGTAAAAAAATAATAGTACATATTCATAATAAATATACAAAGTGTAATATTGATATTTGTATACGTACATTTTTGATAACTGGCCGAAAGATTTCCCTAATGGGTAATGGGACGAAATACAGCAATATTTATGAAATCGTTTTCAATCCCTGACCTTTTTTTGACCAAACACGTAAATTCATCATACTTGTTCTTATTAATGGTGTTTCTTATTTTGTCGTTACTACTAATTAGCAAAATTATTTGTTATAGAGAGTTATTTTGATCAATGGTGGTGGCTAGCACAACAACACCTAATACCTAATACTTACAAATTTGAATTTATAAATTGTTTCATTTTTAAAGCTTAAACCGTTCTAAAAGAGATTTTCGCTCAGTGAGTAAGTCACCTATCAATATTTTATCTACAAGTATCTCCTTAGCTATCTTTGTTGTCTCTTCTTGAAAATCCTTCTAACGCAATCCTTTGAAGTTCCTTGAAGTTAGCTAAAGCAATTAAAACTAAAAAAAAAATCACAGAGATCAATAGGACAGTACCTGATTTAAGGTGAACATGATGCCTCCGCTGCTGATCCAAATCATGATTAATAACTGTTATCTGTGGTGATGCGCTGTACCTTCCTGATGGGTACACGTCGTTAATTATAGTCTCCTTCTTACCCTGTAACAAAATGTTCCATTAGCATAAACAATATGTTACATTAACATCCATGTTGAATTGTCATATGACATGTTAAGTATGGGAGGAAAATGACATATTTTAATGTATCCAAATAGAATATAATATCTATTATATACTCCTGCCAAAAGTAGTGCAACTTAATAGCTTGTTGATTTGTATATTAGCTAACTCGTTAGAGTGTTAGAATATTTACTCGTTAGCTTGTTTTCTTGTTAGCTTGTTTACTTGTTTTTATTAGTTTACTCATTAGCTTGTTTCCTTGTTAGCTTGTTTACTTGTTTATTAGTTTACAAATTAGCTTGTTTCCTTGTTATCTTGTTTACTTATTACTTTGACTTATTGTTGACTTCTTGACTTGTATATTAATTCTCGTTAGCTTTGTTACTATTACTTAGTTTGTTCATTTACCAGTTCCTTTGTTTTATAACAAATAAAATCTTATTTATTACATCTTGAACATTTTTACCAAAATTTCTGAAACTTAAAGAGAATTCTATTCTCAAAATGTAATGTTTGTTCTATTTTATCTGTAAAAATTTAATCTATTGAAAATTAATGAAGTTCTAGGTCTTCCGGTGGTGACCGCGTTATGAAGGATGTACTTCCCGAGTTTTCGCTCCTTAATGCTAGAAGCATCTTCAGGACTATTCATGGTGTCTTTAGTTAATGACAGGTGTGAACTGAGGTGCAAACTAAGGATCGCACCCTTCGAGACGCGGTCACCACTGGCAGACCTAGAACTTTATTATTTATTGTAATCACGGATGCCTACGAACTTGAGTCTTGAGAGCGGCGGAGGTGTAAAGGTTGGCTACACTGGATTCAATGCCCAAAAACATATCCATGAATATTTAGTTTTTTATTTGTAAATGCGTTAACTCCATTTCTCTCAAAATAAAAAGGGTTGATACATATAGATAGGCTTATAATCGTTTGTGCAGCCAAATATAATCCAATTTTATTTGCGCTTTAGAAGTCGGTCTTTTACATATTTTTAAGGAAGAAGGGTGTCCGGAATATAAGATGTTCCATGAGGTAACACTGTTTCTCAAAATATACAGTTAATTGGCTAAGAATGGGTATTTTTTTCTTATTCTGGGGGGCTTCTGGGAGGCACCCGAAGGCGCAGGCCACTAAGGTGGGCCCATTGAACAAACCCGGCTAGCAACCGAAATCTTCACACTTGTGTGAAGATTTCGGTTGCTAACCACGACTCCCCTCCTGGTTGTATTACAACCAAGAGTGTCATCATCATCATGGTTTCCAGGACGAAACCTGGTGGCCACCTTTCGAGGAGCTTCCCATTTGTTTAAACAGTGCTGGGTGGACATTGAGCGGGGGGCCGGGGGCCCGGTCCGGGAATAGAACCCAGAGCTGCGGTCATCTTCTGACCCGGCTCGATGCTGCTTAACTTGCCTTATCGCAAGGCGAGCGCTCTAGCCTCCGAGCCACCCAGGCCCCCGCAAATGGGTATTAGATTTATGAGGATATGAGAAATTCTTTCAGGAAATCAATTTTCCTCTTCCTCCTACCTGAATGATGGTTCCCTATTCTACTTTGCTGTTACCTGTGAATCAACAGAGGTTTGTACTAGGAGGGGTGGTTGTTGATGGGGCTGTCTCCTAGGTTGAGGGCTAGGACTAGGGCCACTTCCTCCTCCGCCGGTTCCACGCTGGTCCCAATGAAGTACCACGGTAACACGACCCTTGTTATCCATGATCTTCCACGATGGAGTCTCATCTTGTAGCTCCAGCGCGTGGATCGTTTCGCACACTATCTTGGGAATCGCTGTGATTGCTGTGGACAAAACAAGTGAAGATCAGAGATTAGAATCATGAGCGTTTATGGAGGACATCGTAAAGTATAACATGAACTAGAGAAATAATCCTAGAGAAATTTTATGTTATTCTTTTAAGTAAAGATCAGTTTCATGTCACATGATATTATTGATAATGGTAATTTGTTACTTAAGTGACCTTTTATCTATCTCCCATCTATGAACTATAAGAACTTTTAATTTTAATAGATCGTTCAAGATCATCGGTACTTTCGAGGCTAGCATTTCTGATGTCTCTCTATTGCTAATATCTTTCCACAATTAGCACTTTAATTTTTAAAGCAATTCAATTTTTAGTTTTAAATAGAACATTTAAGGCTTTAAGCAGGAGCTTAATTCATCTGCTGGCTATAAAATCCTTGTTTTTTTAAAAAAATAAATATAAACTACTAACTTAGTTTTAAGTCTGCCTTTTCGAATAGGTATGTAGAGGGCAGAACATAGCTCTAACTAGCTATTTCTTTCCTAAGCAGAAGCCAAAATATGGCAAATCTTAGATGAAAAACATTTTGAATACGTATACCTACTTCTTACCTGAGTATTTCCCAAAGAAAATGAATAAGATGTGGAGAGGAAGAGCTAGAAAAAGGAGTCCAACCCAGACCCAGGTTAATATTAACAGATAAATTAGAGTCAAACCTGAGTGAGGCTCTAGTGGACAGTAGCTTAGGATAGAAAAGAACGTAGGCACTTCATTGGTCAGACCTTCATAGGCTGTAGGACCAATGAATAAGTAAGCGGTTCCTTTCACATAAGAGGGGTTTTGCCGCACGATTTTTTCCCACTGGGATGCATTGAATCGAATAGGAGCAGCAAAATGCCGCAGATCCAGGCTAAAAAACAACCATGTGTTTCTGTAGCAATTTTTTTCGCTGCGCAGTTATAAAAAAACCGCTACTCTGTTGTTTATCTAAACTAACTTATATTGAAACAGCAAATTCCCGCTCATGGGAAAGGGGCCCAAGCCAGTAGGATATTTTTAGATTAATAGTTAGCTTAATACCTCTTCTTATATTAAAAATGAGTTTAAGGCTTTGAGCAATGTTTTAAATCTCTTTTAACAAGATAAGAGATTTTACTATCTTAGCTGATGGAAAAGACGGATCTGGAAAAGACTTCTTTCAATACACCTTGTTTTGTCCAATTAGCCCACCCACATCTATAATCTTTTATATAATCGAGTAGTGTCCCGACGACGGGCGACGGTGATGGCGACTCACCTCTAAATGATTTATAACGTTAAAAATTGATGTGCTATAAGCTGGGATTGAACCAGTGACATAGCACATGAAGCATTCTCTATACCACTGAAATGAATCTCTTAGCATAAAACTTACTATTTAAACAGTTAATATCTATTTAAATACTTTAATTATAACTAATTATCTCAGCTCTTTTTTTTTCAACTATATTTATTCTGCCCGTTGCCACGGGCTTAACGGCTAGTGATATAATAAAACAGTAGTTACCAGTTCTGATGGCGTCGACCCCAGTTGGGTACCAGCGTTCTCCCTGTCTCAGGACAAGTATAATAGTATTATTGGGTAGTGTTCTAAAGTACTCTCCATCTTCAACTTGGGTACCGTCACTTTCAAGTACTAATCTCACCTGCTCACTCGGACAGATCTGCAACTTCTCCTTACCTGCAAGCAACAAAGAGCAATCATTATAATATACAATAAAGTTATATGAAACAAAATTATCTAAGTACAATTACTGCAAAGTTAAGCTTTAGAAACGTTTTCAGATTGAACTTTAGTTAAAAAAAAAACCTGCTGACTATGTACTAATAAGGTTTTTAATCCCAGAAAACGTTTCTTATGAAAACAAAAGTACTTATGATAACTAAGAACAAATATTTTATGATAAGTAAATCTTTTTTACGATACATTGTGGAAAGAAAATATCAGGGAATAAAACAATTGGAAGTAAACGTTTCAAATATTGATGGAATAGTATTAAAGTATAATAATTGTGAAGAAAGAGCGTTTTCTTTTCAGATGGTTAATGAAGATCTTATTTATAAATTAGTATTTTACTAGATCCACTGATGGCTACTGAAGATCTTATTTATTACCAGCAGTTTAGTGGATCTACTTTAGTAGATCAATCAACGAAACTATTATGTGGTCATATTTGTGTGGAAATAAATCGGAAAGTTATGATATTTGGCATAGTAGTTTATTGCTTGCCTGATGAACATATCTTAAGTCCTGAAAGATTTGAGGGGAACTTTAGCCGCCATCTTGTAAAATAAAATAGGTTACATTTTTTAATTTTTTTTTGTAATTTTCTAACAAAATATTAGGTTTACCTATGCACAATTAAATATCTACAATTGGCTACAAAAAAATTTAGCTGTTTGTATGCCTTGTTTCACCTGGAAAGGAATTATTAATATTAAAAAAAAAATTCCAAATACCTATATTTATAAATATAATTGAGGTTACAATAAAAAGATTTTATAAAAAAAAAAAACGGAATTATTCGGAATTCGTTGTTATAGTCGGATATTAATTGCAGAAAATGCAATGAGCCAAACGAAAACAGAAGTGACAATGGATTATGAAATGACAACTGTTGCAGGATTTTATTTATTACGAATAACAATACAATCATTCATAAGTTTAAGATCTCTGATACTTTAATGAATAATTACAACTGGGATGAAAATGGAAATAAATAAGACATTAGCGCGATTCCATGTAATAATTAGAGAATCATATTTAAAGATTATATAGACATGATGCAGAACAGATATGATTTAAATATTATATTATTATATAATTATTAGAATCAACTTTTGTATTATGGGTAAATAGAAAGTTGAAGAAGAAGAAGCTACAAAAGAAGAAGAAGTTGTAGAAGAAGCTTATTGAATAGTGTTATGAAAAAATAAACTAATGCAGGTTTGCTGATCCAGACAAAAATAATATTTAAATCTAAATAAAGATTTAATAATCTGATTAAAACTAATATAAATGACAACACTTATTAACCAATTTCACATTTTTTATTTTTTTTTATTTTTAGTGCTAATTATCCCAGATAATGTTTTTAGGTTAGAAAACGTTTAAGTAACATGTCAGACGAACTGTTCAACGTTGAATATGATATATAATTATAATATATTTTAATTTTATTAACTAATTACTATTACTAGCCTTCACTCCACAATCCACGGGCTCATGCTAGGAATCAGTGACTAATTTTCCTATTATTATATTGGCCAACCAATTCAATTAAATGCCCAAATAGTTTCACAATAATAAAATAAATAGTTCTTCACAAAAAAAAGAAACATTACTAATTTAAACATCAGTCATTATCCATTATTATGAAAAACATTCCCCGGAATCGCGTATGGAGACTATTAATTTCGACGATAAAAGCATAAATCTAAATGAAGATTTGATAATCTGTTAAAACTAAAATCAAATGACATCACTTATTTTTTTTCTCAATTCGACATTAACAAATTTCATATTTCTTTTTCTTTCGGAATCGCATGAGGCTATTTATTACATGCAAAACAAATTATTACTCTTTCTTTAATTTATTTCTTATTGAAATTTTCACTTCCACATTATGTAAATAACAGAAAACGTATTCATATTACCTCTAGATTCTAAGTCTTTAAGGTTGCTGACGACACAACTTTTTCTTACGTTGCGCCAACTATCCCAAATCTTAAAGGGCCTCTTTCCACGCGACTCCTGCTCCACACCAACAAAAAAAAAAAAAAAAAAAAAAATGATTAGTAAGAGAATTTAAATGTTAAATTTTAGTAGGATTATACATCAATACTTTGCTTATTTCGTAATATTTATTTCAATTGCTTGATTTTTATATTAATTATTTTAATTTAATTTTTAGCATTAAACTAAATTATAAGCCTAAATCTTATGTAAAGAAAAGAAAGAAAGCTATTTCAATTTTGAGATTTTTTCAAAATGAAAGCTTTATTACAAGTAACCCAGCAATGTTGAAAGAATACAAATTATTAAAAAATACTATCATTAATATAAATTTCAACTTTTTTAGTAATCAATCACATATATAAATTCTTATATCGATAAAATTTGTATATATCGATACTTAATAAATCACAATAGGCATGTAAAGAATATCGAGATATTTTTTAACTGCACAATGAGGAGGTTTAGATACGAGGGCGCGGGCGTATTAGTGTGTGGAGTATCGATACATCAAACCTTTTCATATATATTATTATGTACTGATATGGAAATATCGATATCTCAAATTCTCATATATCGATATATTAAGATATAACAACAAACACCAGTTTATGAGAAATATATACCTAGTTATCACTTACTGAATATGTTTATTGTTTATTGTGAAATATTGTATTGTAGTAATATCGATTACAAAAAATCCGTAAAATATCCATAGAAATGTAAATACACTTAAATCGAGGTATCGATATATCCTATTCTATGTTTCACAGTCAGCTTGTTCTTTTTAAGATATCGATACATGATGTAAGTAGGTGTAACCTTCTCCCATTTATAACATAACATAGCAATGATTATTTATTCAATCTGTATACTCTCCATTAATTTATCAGATATTTATTATATAATATTCAGATATTATTTATTAATTACTCAGTAAAATAAAACTTATATAGTTATTAAATTTAATTCGAAATATCGATAAATAATACATTGCAAACTCTAATAATAATTTAAGACTGTGCTATCGACTCTACTTATTTCATTTAATGTTGCAATATTTTTGTTTATTTTAACATTTTCAATGTATCGATACATTACTTGTTCTTACTGTTACACCTAATAGTATGATATTTTGTAAATTTAAATTTTAAATAGTAGTAGAAGAATTTAAAAAAAACTAGTTGATTAAACAATAGAATCGACAACAAGACAAATGTCTATCCTTATCACTATTCGCGTATTTTAATGGAAATTAACGTTATTCTTTTTCTTTGTAAGAATATGATACTTTAAGTTCATAATTTTTAATAAAATACGTTATAGTACTAAATAGAATATACATATATTTATATTAGAATTTCTATATACCTACATAAAAACCAGGTTTAGAGCAAAAAAATTAATTAAAAAAAAAAAAAAACATTTAGTGGAATATGTATATTATAGCAATGTAATGATAAAGAGAACAAAACAAAAATAAACATGCCGATTAAATAAGTCGAATATAATCTATTATAAGTTTTTCTATCGATACATCGAAACTAAACTTGAATATAAAGTGAAAAGATAAAACAAAAGAAATAAAGAAGGCAGTATATCTTTCATGGTTATCGACTTCTTTTTAACCTCCCTCCACTTTAAGGACTACAAGGTTATCTCTGCACATCTAATCGATACAGTATATCGATAGGTGCGTTTAACATTGCAACGATATATCGATGGTTTTAAAACATGAATCGATTGTTAATAGTCGATAGTTCACATCGAGTATCAAATTAGCATAAAAACTAACTTTCGTTGCAAATGTTTTTCATTTACGTAATTGTTAGCGTAATTTATACGAATCTTATAAATGTACTTTTGAAAATAGATAGTTAACTATTAAGGAAAGTTAACGTGTAAAAAGGGTAGGTATATACAAATAAACATGATTTTATTGATAATATTTCAATCACAACATTGGAAACTTAAAATTTTACCTAATAAAAATAAACAAAGTGAGCTTCTAAATTTGTTAATAAGTATATTAAATTCGGCCAGTTACGCGTAAGCGATATAACTTCATCATAAAATATAGATAACGTAATAAGTTATAGTTTGGCTCAGGCTTAATCTGGCAGTTTTATTAATTATAATATTCATGATTAACTTGAAGTGCGAGGTGCGAGTGTGAATTGCATATTGAAAACTAAATAGTAAACAATACAGTTCAACTGCGACTAGAAAAACTAATTTAAATATTTGAAAAAAAAGACATGATATCGAATTGTTACACTTTTAAATTCGCTGTTAATCATTCTTTTTCCGGACCTATATCTGCTAATTTTATTAAGTTACTAAGGTTTTTAGGCATGAAGTAAAATTACCTGATTGATTTTATTTATTATAAACAAATTTTTATTGCTATAATTCGTTATTCATTACATACTTAGGTACTATTTTGCACCTAGGAAAAACATAAGGGTTTTATTTTGAGGTACTTAATTATTTTACATCAATTATTTTGGTCAACCACACCACCAATCTTAATCTTAGCGTAAATGTTCCAGCAACGTGAAAAAGTTCTAATTTTTAACAGGATTTTTTTTTTAATTTTTTATTGCATTATACTATAAATGGGCAGTAGAAAAACTTCGCTAGCTCGTACGAATGAACTACGCATGCTTAGTTCTATTCTTTCGCAGTACATTCTAAGGGGGAGGTTTTATACAGTAGTATCGATGCCTCGAATGAAATTGAATCTAAGAGTCGATGATTTTACTCTTCTATTACGAGTAAAGTATCGATAGATCGTTAGAATCGAGAGTTGAAAGTAGAGTAAGGAGAATTTATTTCTATATCACTCTCACTTATTTATGTCACTGTGTCACGGTTCTTTCACCGGGTTTTTATTCGGTCAGTTGAGTTCAAGAGACCATATTTTTCCAGAAAACCCTTTAATTTAGCACATTTAATGTACTTAAATACAAACCATATGTGTTGGATTAGTATTGAGTGGGTCATGTATGTACGTTTTTTAGAGTCCATAATGCAAAAATAAGAACCATTATACATTCCTGCGTTTGTCTGCCTGTCTGTATTTTTTATTATTATTATTATTATTATTTATTTATTTTTTTTTTTTTTACAGAAATACGTCATGTGGGTTTTTTTTTTTTTTTTTTTTTAAAAAGAGGACGCACTGAGAAAGGGAGGACGCCGTGAGAAACAGGAGTTTCATGGTTATCGACTTCTTTTTAACCTCCCTCCACTTTAAGGACTACAAGGTTATCTCTGCACATCTAATCGATACAGTATATCGATAGGTGCGTTTAACATTGCAACGATATATCGATGGTTTTAAAACATGAATCGATTGTTAATAGTCGATAGTTCACATCGAGTATCAAATTAGCATAAAAACTAACTTTCGTTGCAAATGTTTTTCATTTACGTAATTGTTAGCGTAATTTATACGAATCTTATAAATGTACTTTTGAAAATAGATAGTTAACTATTAAGGAAAGTTAACGTGTAAAAAGGGTAGGTATATACAAATAAACATGATTTTATTGATAATATTTCAATCACAACATTGGAAACTTAAAATTTTACCTAATAAAAATAAACAAAGTGAGCTTCTAAATTTGTTAATAAGTATATTAAATTCGGCCAGTTACGCGTAAGCGATATAACTTCATCATAAAATATAGATAACGTAATAAGTTATAGTTTGGCTCAGGCTTAATCTGGCAGTTTTATTAATTATAATATTCATGATTAACTTGAAGTGCGAGGTGCGAGTGTGAATTGCATATTGAAAACTAAATAGTAAACAATACAGTTCAACTGCGACTAGAAAAACTAATTTAAATATTTGAAAAAAAGAGATGATATCGAATTGTTACACTTTTAAATTCGCTGTTAATCATTCTTTTTCCGGACCTATATCTGCTAATTTTATTAAGTTACTAAGGTTTTTAGGCATGAAGTAAAATTACCTGATTGATTTTATTTATTATAAACAAATTTTTATTGCTATAATTCGTTATTCATTACATACTTAGGTACTATTTTGCACCTAGGAAAAACATAAGGGTTTTATTTTGAGGTACTTAATTATTTTACATCAATTATTTTGGTCAACCACACCACCAATCTTAATCTTAGCGTAAATGTTCCAGCAACGTGAAAAAGTTCTAATTTTTAACAGGATTTTTTTTTTAATTTTTTATTGCATTATACTATAAATGGGCAGTAGAAAAACTTCGCTAGCNAATTTATTTCCTAAGAAAATACCAACTAATAATTCTCAAAGAGTAAGAGAAAAGGTCGGGTTCGATTCCCCACCAGGGAGAAATTAGTTTAATGGTCAATGGTCAATAATAACTAATTAATTTCGAAATCTTAAAGTAGCTAAAGAATAATAAAACAATAATAACAAGGTCTAAAACCCCGGCGTGAGTTCGAATCCCGGAGGGGTCAGACATGTTTCACACTGATAAGTAAAGTGGTCGGATAACCCCCGTTCTCTAATGACCAAAGCTGTCGAACGGGACTAAAACCCAAAGAAAAAAAAAATAATAATAATAAAACACTTGAGTAGATAAATGTATTCGTAAATTAAAAAGTTTTGAACGCCTTGAACTTGAATCTAACAGATTTATTCAAATAGTTTGGGGACGCTAAATGTAGAGCTAATATTTATTAAGAAATATAATATGAATACGAACTTTCGTTCAGTGAATGAAACAATTTCGGTTTGTCACTCCATCAGATTTTCTATTTTGTAGATTTTAGAGAAGTTAAAACGTATATATCCATTGAAATTTCAGAATAGAATTTTACCGTTATCACACTAATTTCTTTCTATACTTATATAATATACTACGCACACTGGAAAGTAAATCACGAAGGAAAAAAAAATCACAAAATCACACTTGTTCATTAACCTGCACCTTGTAACCTTCCTCTTCTTAAAATAGTTCTACACTCATGAAAAAACAGAATCGTGATTATGTTTTTCTTGTTCACCCCTTGGAGGAGAAATGCAGTACTTTAGTGAAAACCAAGCTACCTCCTGTTTATATTCCAACTTCCTGATACTATATTTAAGAGCGTCACATCTTTTATGGAGGAAATTTCTTCTGTCCCCCGTTATAAAAATAACATATCTGTTAATAATAAACCTTTTATAGTATTCTTGATAGCTTTAGAATTACTCTTACTAAGACTAGGCGCACACTGCAGACAAAACAGTCTGCAGACTGTTTTCTGCTATCTTGAAGACTGCAGATTGCGCTTAGCCTTAAGGGAGTGACTAGAGTTTACGCTGATTCCGACTATCAATGAGATTCTATCAACAGGCACGTGTTGTGTTCACAACATGCTTGTGGAAAGCAGGTTATGTCCGGAAGGAGCCAAATAGGTAATTTTTCTAAACATAGATTAGTCTTTAGAGGAAGTAAAGTGTTTGATTATTGCACAGAAAGTGTTAATTTCAAATTAAAACGAGGAAGCTTTTCCATATGTGAAATTGATAAGTCGAGAAGTGAGTAAACAGAACATCACCACCTGTTACGCTCTGAATTACCTTCAACACAAATTTCTTTTGTAATATATTGTTAATTTTTTTCCCCCATATTAAAGGATTTAGAAACCCTTTAGCGGTCAGCGTTACTTATCGATGACGCAACAATAAAATATAAAAGGCAAGCAAGAATAAAGAAGTTGTAGCTGCTTATAAGCAAGAAAAAGGTAAAAAGTAATAACAAAGAAAAAGTCAATAACCAAGAAAAAGGTTACAACCAAGAAAAAGGTTATAAACAACTATACAGTCCATAGCAACAGTTAAGATTAGTTTAGTATAAGATTCTATAATAAATGTTTAGTCTATTTTTAGTACATCTAGGTCTATTTAAAGTTTTCCGGGTCTATTTAAGTATATTTAGAGATTATCTAATATTGTCGTTATGAAGTAGAATAGATAAGGCTTCGACATAACCTGTTGGTTTAATTCATCTGTTTGAACCCTGACTGGAGTGATTCTATATGTCAAAGTTCAAGCTAGTAGTGAAATAGGACGGTTTATATTTGAGCTTGTTTAAATACCTTCCTTCTGTATTTTTATTTCTATTAATAACTGTAGGCCTTTATCATCCCTATCCCTATTTTAAGCACAATGAAACAAAAAGTTGTATGCATAAATTAATCAAAAAAATTAATAAAACTATTCAATATAATAATAAAAAATAATATATTATTTTTTATTCTATTATTAACATNAACTCTAACACAGGAAACTGGAATCTTACCTGTGCGAGTTATTAAGTAAAAAAAACATGTTTTTATCCCTTTGAAGTCTGTTTTAATAAGAAAATATAATTCTAAAAATAAATCTGAAATAACCAATTTTGAATATGTGATTATAAAACTTACAGATATACATGATAAAGAGATACAAGAGATAAACAAATACATGAAAGATAACCAGGCCCTGATTTACCAATGGGTGAGTAGAGACTGCGTATACTGTATTTTGGACTGGGCATTTGCCCAGGATGCTAGTTCTAGAGGGGTGCCAAACTCTTGTGAGAAGGGAAGAAAACTGGGGTAGGGAAGATAAATGGGTATTTCTAAAATGCCTACAGTGAAAATCGACATTGTCAACTTTCTTATGGCTCATCGGCCCTTTTCCTAAGTCTAGGCTAAAAAATAAGGACACCTAAAAGATCTTTGCCCAGAGTACTAGGTACTTCAAATTGTGGCCTAGAGATAACTTGAAAAGTAGGAAGTTGTTTATCAAAGTGGTCACCTATTAAGTGACAAACTAATATCAACAATTGATTTTGTACTCAGGATCATGAAAATCACATTGTCCACCATAAATGGTAGGACATGGCTGCTCTCCACCGGTTGGTTTTCTTCAAATGCCTATATCCAGCAGACAAAATTGCCAACCGCATATTTTTAAACGGAACTTTTTTAAACAAAATTCTAGCTTGATGTTAGTCAGACACTTTTGTGCAAGCCATCTTCTAGACTACTATTATTTTTACTACGTTTTTATTAACTTGGTTTCTTGTTTGTATGTTTGTCCGGTATAAATCTTGCAATCGAATTTTAACAAACATCCCGAGTAGTTAGACATTTGAAACTTTCAGAACACGATGACAATGGATTGTTTTAATACTTTTAGTCATTTTTCAGCAGAATTTAATTAGTTTTCAGCAATTTGCTGAATGAAAAGTTAGTTCGGAAAAAATCCGCAAGTTATTTTATTTGTTTTGACATATCCATATTTACCTACACTATTCATTTTGACGGGTTTCAAATTTATAATAATGTATGACATAGAATTTAAAACCGTAGTATATAAAAAGTTCTTTTTATCTTGTAATTATTTATTTTAATTAACTTGTTTATCCTATCTTGATAAACTATAAATTAATTAATGAACCCTACTCAAAATTAAACCACTGACTAATAATGAAGTAATTATATTTTTAATGGTTTCTATTATACTTTGACAATCTATAAAAATTACTGAATATTTAATAATCGATTTTTTTTACATGTTACAAGGCATTGACTGCTACAATTTGTTCGACTAAATAACTGGAAAACTTATTATTTAATGTAAGGCTGAGAATCTATTTCGAATGTAATTGAAGAATGCACAACCAGTGTCATTTCAACCATCGCTCATTTTAGAATCATTTATAAACAAATATATTTAGAATCAGGCCCCAGCTAGTTTACGTTATACTAAAAAATACTATTTCTTATACGAGGAAGACCCTTAGTATAATTTTCCATCATTCTGGTGTTGATTGACTCTAAAAAGGTGTCAAACGACATTACATCGTAGGGTAATCTTCTATCATTCTGGTGTTGAATGACTCTAATAAGGTGTTAAAAGACATGAAATTGTAGGGACTATAATCTTCTATCATTCTGGTGTTGATTGACTCTAATAAGGCGTCAATAGACATGAAATCGTAGGGACTATAATCTTCTATCATTCTGGTGTTGATTGACACTAATAAGGCGTCAAAGACATGAAATCCTAGGGACTAGGGACTATATAATATAATCTTCTGTAATTCTGGTGTTGATTGACTCTAATAAGGCGTCAAAAGACATGCTATCGTAAGGACTCTATACAATTTTGGCTCGTGTAGACAGAGACGACATTATAATATTATTCATTTACTAATTAATATCTAGACGCAATAGCTTACCTTAATTATTATTACTCTTACATTAGATTTATTTAAATAATTATATAAACTATTTCAGTTTAATTTAATGATATTATATACAAAGGGTTTGTTTCTATCTCTATAAGAAATTATGTAGACGTTGAGAAACAGAAACATATTTAAAAATTGTTCAACAGGTTGTTAACGATTTTCAATTAAATCAGATTTATTTTCGTCAATGTCTCGCGGAAACTACGTTTTCCAGGAAAGAGAGACTTAAAGGTTTAAGTTCATATTTAAATGGACACAAATAATATATATTTTTAAAAATTAAAATCATTGGCAACCTTTTTATGAAAAATATTTTTTTATAAAAGCAGAATAAGTATGATGTTTCACAAAAAAATTAGGTATTTCAGTGTACTTATTTTATGGGCTTTTATATTTTATTGGTTATTTAAAGGGTAAATTCAAACGATAAATGATTGAGATATACGATAAATGTTTAAAAATACTGGTCTACAATAGTTCATACAATAAGTACACTGTAAGATCAATATACCTTTTTTGAGCTGAACACTATAATTAGGGTTTTGTGATACTTCTCAAAACCCTTATGCCGAGGGTGATGTGTGTCCGTCTGTCCGTCGCTCTTTGTTCATAGGGCCCGAACCGTTCAAGCGAAAGTGCTGAAATTTGGAACACTGGTGCAACTTTTTGACCCAAACACAGGAAAAATATACAGAAGTCCATAATTAGATTTGCGCATGCGCAATTCAAAAAAATGTGGAATACTCAAAAATTTACATTTTTTTAAATTTTTGAGTGGGGTATCAAATGAAAGCTGCAGAAGAGTATAGAACACAAATATATATATGCTTTTTTAAATTTTGCCTTCCTTATAGGGGGAAAAAATCAAAATATACCCAAAAAAAATTTTCCCCCCCCCAACCACTATAGATCGGCTGGTGCTAAAATTTCGAAATAATTCATGCTAATACCTTATATTAGGGCGATGATATTTCCGGGAGTTCATTCAAAGATTTTAAAAATTGTCAATTTTGTGCGCAAAAATTTGGGGTGCGCCCAAAATTTTATTTTTTTAAAATTTTGAGTTGGGTATCAAATGAAAGCTGCTGAAGAGTAGGACACAAATATATATTTGCTTTTTTAAATTTTTTATTCTTTAATGTTTTTATAAGTCAAAATATACCCAAAAAAACATCCCCCCCCCAAACTTTATATAATGGCTGGTCCTAAAATTTTGAAATAATTCATAGTTATACCTTATGGTAGGGCGATGAAAATTTCCTGAGAAATGTAATTTATCTTGTCGTTAATACCGATAAAAAACCTTGTGACCCCCTCGGGGGATCGAACCCGGAATTCTTTAGATCGAAGACAAAAAAATTATAATTACATAACGGGTGTGCTAATTCATCTAAAAAACCCTACAAAGTACTTGGGGCAAGTACTTCCCTGTGATTTTTTATTATTCCTCTCTAAGTATTAGATTGTAATAATAAGAAAAAAATTTAGAAGCGTGAGGAGCTTTTACACCGAGCAATCCAACAAATAGATTGAAGATTTTGTTTTAAGACCTAAGCTTAAAATTAAAATAAGTTAGAAGATCTAGGACAGCAAATTTGCACGATGGCAATAACAACAAAATACAATGCGATGGCAATAAACAACGAAGAAAGTATACAGCATATCATGTCAACTAGATACGAATTTTCTTTCGTAATATGTAACTCAGTCCAGTTCAATATTTCAGGGCAAAACAATCAATCACTTTCCTCATCAAAACGAGTGAGAACAAGTCCACAAACAAAATGGCATTTACAAGATTCAACGCAGCTATGTCTTCAAGAAACATACCAAATCCAAAAGGAACCGAATACATCTTAGCAGTAGACATTTACGTGGATGAAACTAACCATCATAACAGTTGTGGCAGAGTCATTTTGAATCTGGTGATATTTACATGGTATGAATGTTTATACTTATTCACATGCCGAGATCACAGAAATAATACGAATTAATTAATCACTTTAATGATTAAAAAAAAAGCTTAATATTACAACTGCGGAAACAATTTTTTTTAAATATGCCAAAAAAGAAGAAGGAATAATAAAATAGACAGCCAATTGTTTGTAGCACATAGCTTTCTCAAATCCTATCGCGTACTTTTTTGATTTTATGCTTTTACAAGCCATTATTGCCTAATTTGTTTAATTGTTTCGCCAGTTTTTTTCATCTCCCAAAATTGTTTTGGTTGTTATTTAGCACATGAATTAAAATATCAAGTTGCAAAAGTTAAAGAGCGTATATGGTTCAAATTAATCTAGGGCTATCTGTGGATTACTTTCGATAAACTATAAAAGTTTCACAGAAAGACAGACACGAAACCAAGCATGTTCCCAAATGTCTGAAACGGATTTCTGTTTTGGGATTTTTTAAATCGGAAACATAAAATATTTTCGTTCTTCAGAACAATCATATAGCTTCCGTTACCGCTTCGGTAAGCTCGGAAGAAAAAAGGCAAAGTTCTCTAGAATCTTAATGTGATGGGCAAGCAAAAACACTTTTGGAAATCAAGTTTTGGTGGAATATAAGGTCAGAATTAAAAGGAAGCTATAAAGAATTATGAGGTCGAGCTATAAACAAAGATTTGAATTAAATAAATTTCAGATCTGCCTAGGATTGGAAGAGAGAGAATTACTATCGAAACTCATTGCGATGCCATTCAATCACATATACCTGTCCATTCTAAGGCTACGTTCCCAGTGAACTGCCATCAAAAATTAAGTGGAACTGACATCAGACAATTCAGGCGACTCCAGCGTCGAACAAACGCTTCTAATGTTCTCATAATTTTCCAAACACTGTGCAAGGTACGAGTTAAATTAGCACTGATTAAATCTGACACGTTTCTACCAGTCAATCAAATCCAAATCCATTAATTTATTTCAATCGATAGATCAGAACCAAATCTATACAGTAAAACCTGGATAAAGTGACCACCGAAGGGACCGACCAAAAGTGGTCACCTTAGACAGACGGTCACCATAAGCAGAAGAAAATGTACAGGAAAGTATGAAGGGGACCATGAAAAAGTGGTCACATTGACCAGGTGGTCAATATACACGGGTGGTCACTTTAGCAGGTTTTACTGTATTTGTATTTATCAGCCGATATTCCATTATTTGAATCAATCTGCGTGGCTCTATTGACAATGCAGCCTAAGGTATAATTGTATAAAAATCTTACAATGGCATATCAAAATAAAGTTTTATCATCAAATTACATCTTTCTCAACTAGATCTCAACTTTTTCATCCTTCACCTCCTTTTTCACCTCAACAGGTGGATAATACTAATGGTCATTTAGGAGAACTGTTTGAGCAAAGAAATAGGCAGAGAATTGAATTCGATAGGTAGGGAAACCTACCTATAGTTGTTTACACTAGATTCCCAGGATAGATAAGGATATCTTGTTAGGAAATAAAGATAGATAGGTTTCCCTATATATACTGGAACTCATTGATCAGCTTATTATCAAGACGACATACGAAGATCTAGGCGGGATCAAAGTGCATCAATGATTCTTCAAAGGGCCTCAAATTCTGTCAACAGGTAGATAATACTGAAGAACATTTAGAAGAGCAGTTTAAGCAAAGAAGAAGGCAGAAAATTGAATACGACAGATAGGATCTAGGCAGAAACACACACACACATATTACCGAACACCATGAAAAGAGATCCTATAGATAACATCCATGAAACTTTCCCATACGACCTTAAACCGAAAAAAAAATCATTAACAGACAACTCTTGGATAGTATTTTAAGATGCAGCCATAAGTGGGACACCTTACGATTACCAATCATCCCAGAAAATTATAATTAGTTATCAATCAATTTATTATTGTTGTAGCTGTGGCTGAGAATATATTCTGTTAACTAATATAATGAATTACTTGCAAATTGAGCAAATGCTCATCTGTTTACTTCTAACGTGTAAATGAGTGAGGTTGTAATAATTATTGTAAGAGGTTATTGTAATAATTTTTAATTAAAAACTGTATCCTCTTCCTATATTTGTATTACAAGATACTCATGTGAATAATAATAAACAAATCATTGTACAGTAGATTTAAATATATTTAGATCTCTCATTCATTTATTTCTGTGTTAAATATTTGGGTCACACCTGAAACTCTATCTCGTTTGTACACCAGAGGTAGAAGCATTAGGTGCATAGGGATTGATGAGAAAATACATTTTTTAAACGGTAGTTTCACCACGAGGAGCATGGCTAGGGTTATACTATCGATAGTTTAGTGGGTTAGGGAAGGGTATCGACTGTTGAATCGAGACTAGACTAGTACTAAGGTAGGGAGAGGGTTGTCGGCACCCTCCCTTTCCCCTACAAGGGGGAAGGAGGTGTAGAGAGAAGATTCCCGTCTAAAGCTCGGGGTAGCACAGTGGTATCCCTACCTGCGGATAGCAAGGCACAGAGTAGTTCAGCGGCTATAGATATGTATATATGAATATATATAAATATATATATA
>KZ652527.1:4389-20155 GCA_001010745.2 Gerris buenoi | reverse complement strand
ATTTATATTTTTTATTTTAATATTTAATTGGGTAATTTTGCCGTCGGGGTATGAGAGGACAGTTTTTTTTTCGTTCTACAACCATCTGCTTTAACTATAAATTTATGATTAACTTCTTTCTACAATTTTGTCTCTTTTCTAACTCCACCATAAGTACATAGTTATTGCTTTTATAATTTATATTTAAGGAAAAGCGTAAGGAACTTCGTTCCTACCGGGTGTCCCACGACACCACACGTATTTTTTATTGGAAAGACAGTGTATAAAGTTGTCAGACAGTGACAATGCCATGTCATGGCCAGATGGACAAAGACGAGTCTCTTAATACATGAAGAGGTGTAATACGCGCCTTTGTAAATACATATTCGACTCCCAGCTCTCGACGCTAAGAAGCGTCTATTGCACTAATACGTATTAGACTGTTAGGTTTTCTCTTAAAACTATAATGAGATAACAGCAATATCTACACTTCGTTGTTTTGGTGACAAAGTTAAGAATAAGAGTTGCATATGTTTATTTCAATAAATAATAAGGTTATTTTATCAGTAATGTATTGTTTTGGACAGAGGTCGTAAAAAGTAGTTATATATGTATACCGATAAATAATAAGGTGCTCAACCTATTGAGTGGTTTTTCAGTTTCTTGGACACTAGACAGTTGTGGATAATCGGAATGCCCTTAAAATTTAATGGGTGCAACCCTGTATAAGACCCTGTATATATGTATAAGAGATTTTGTTTTATTTATGTGATCATTTACATCAATTAGTGTTACCAAATTTTACTAGTTTTTTTTTTATCGCTATGTGTTCATATTAATATTTTACCATATTTATATTAGGATGTTAAGAGCTACATAGGATAAAAGAAATACTGGTCATGGTCATTAAGGAAAATCTTTAAGTGTTCCGAAAACATAAAGATTAGCATTCTACAGAGCTGTGTCTACCCAGCTGTTTCTGTCTATGGCAGCCAGAAGTGGAGCCTAACACATCAGAAACAAGGCCAAAACTTGTTTCCACTCAATGTCAGAGGCTGAGATCACGCCTTGGAGTAAGCAAAGGACAGAAGGTAAGCATCACCATTTATTATACGAGCTAAATTTTTTTTTTCTCGATTTCGGCCTGGGGTATAGGTATAAGTGTAAACATAAGGATAGTTGTACATATATTATAATTGTACATGTAGTATAGTTAAGGCTCAACGCTTTCACACACTACAGACCTCAAACTGCAATTTTTTCAAAACCGCTTTTTCGGACTTAAGGGACTTTATTCCAAAAAAACAGGGTATGTTCCTTCTGTACTTACAACTACTTATATACTTATGTAAAAGTTATGTACTACTACTACTTATATTTACGTAAGAAACAAAACACTTTAGACAAATTTAAATAAAAAGAGCGGATTCTTCAATAATTTAGACAATAATAGGTCGTAACGTAAAAGAAAAAAAAAAGTTTGTGAGGAAGCTATGTGCCACATTAATTGGCAAACTTAATCATATAACATAATGTTTAATTTAAATTTAATATTATAAACTTAATGTTTTAATGCATATTTATTTATTCTTTTCATTATTTGGTTCGGTTATTATAAGGTTCTTCTGTTATTAAAGACAAATGAAACATCTGTTTAATCGAGCTGTCTGTAATTCCCAATGATAAGTTCATAAGGTCACAACTCGTCTAAACGAAGAGACAATAACATGAAGCTCACACCTTCAAGTGAAAGACGTATAGGATGGAGAGACCGGAAACGGAAGTTGACAAGTAAAGGAAAAGAGGAAGTTGATTAAAAACAAATGACAAGCAAGACAAGCTAAAGTGAGAGAGGAGTGCTTGTCTTGTTTCCGGTAACACTGTCTACTGAGGGGGGGCCAAGTGTCAACACTGGTACTTGACACCCGCAACTACCGCCCCTAGCGGCAACCTTCTTCAATCAGTAATGAACCTAACCCCGAAATAAGGAAACCAACGTAACCACTACAACATAACACTGGTTATCAGCATTAACAAATATAATTGCACTAATTACAACGACCAACCACCTAATGACACTGCATACAAATAACGTACAAACACCACTTATAATCTTAACGAATTTCACACCAAACTATCTCAAATTAAGGGTGCCAACGTAACAATTAAACATAACACTAGTTATATCAACTTCAAAAAACACACTTGCACTAATTATAACACCAACAACCTTAATACCACTAGATAAAAAAACGTATATGCACCAATTACAATCTTAACAAATTTATACAAAACTATCTCAAATTTATAGGGCCAACACAGCACTAGTTATAAACATTAATTATAAATAATGGAACTAATAAAAATACAAACAAATTAGCGTCACTAAGAATTTTTTACGAAAGCCCCACGAATTAAATTTTCAACCTTAAGCACTGTCAATTTATCAACCATGAAAAAAATGAAAATTGACACGAAACTCGAACAAAACTTTAAATGAATTTAAATCCAATATTATCTAATTTAATAAATTTAACGATATAAAAGTGTTCAAATTAAATTTTTTATAAATATCTCGAAAACTAAATGTTTCCCGGGAAAACGCCTAACTGGGTTAATTCGTCTTAAAATGGACAATAGAATGTTTGATATAAACTGTAGGAACAGTTTTCAATAAATATATTTTTTCACGTATTCTTCAGATTACAACCCTAAATTTATACAGCTAAAATTGAGTTCTCCATTTCACCTCAGAAAATATATTTTCTGAACTTGTATGCCAAATTTCATCAAAATCGGTGAAGTGGTTTTGCCACGGGTCTAAACAGAGACTATACAGACAAATGATAGAAAGTCATTTTTTAAAAATCACTTTTTCGGACTAAGGCTTAGACCTACTAAATAAAGGGTTTACACACAACACAACTATATATAATGATATGTGGTTGATGTGTTGCGGATGGACGCCACTTAACCTAACCTATGCTAATTTATACTTAATAACACTTAACACAACCTGCCATGTATACTGCAAAGCATGGTGAACACCGAGCGTCCCCACGCTCCCTTGCTGGAGTCGGGAGTAGAACTCCCAAAATCCAGAGTCCAAAGCAAAGATGAAAGCAATGCTAAGCTACCAGGGACCGAATAAATTTCAGCACCAAAAGCTAAATGAGACTTTTAGAAATATTTTTAGACATGTTACAATTATTTCCGAATTTCTAATGAAATAATGTGAATTAAAGAAAATAACACAAGTTATCAGAATCAACAGCGAATAAACTGCACTGATTATACAATATAGAAACAACCTTTAAATGACAATTATTATAAATTCCGCTCCCATTAAGAATTAAACGCAGAGATATTTCTCCATTTATGATATTTAACTCTCTTTTTAAATGTACTGATGTTTATAATAATCAAAAACAACAATCACTAGGGTTTATTTCAATATCTTACTCAAGTGAGCAATTAATTCATGGTAATTCACAAGCCAAGTTATATCTTTGTTCACCAATATCTGTCCTACTATGTCACGTTATATCTATGTTCACCAACAATGTGTGTTGTTCTCCATTCACAATTCACCAACGCAAATAAAGCGTTAGCGAATGATGGCAGAGGTCATCCCGATCAACTCATTATATTATTATATTATGACTGGGAGAGTCGGCCACTTTACACGTCTACTAAATCGGATCACCATAGATTTAGATCACCAGATGTCGGTATTGTAACCATTGGTTTCATGTGAGTAGCGAGTGTAAGTACACAACACTAATCATTCGACAAGGCCGATTTGCCTGCGGGTATATAGGATGTAGGATCATGTTAAAATGATTCACATTTATTTTGTATTCGTAAAAAAAACCTACATATTAGCTTGAAAATCACAAATTTGATAAAATTCCGATTTCTGATTCGTTTCCTTTCTCATACGGAATATATTTTAATGGCGCCAAAATTTTATGTTGATAGGTTTACACGTTTCATCAGGTCCCTTGATTCCAAAAAGTGGTATTTAAATACAGTGGATGCTTAAATACCGCCTAAGGTTTTTAGGTTTTTTAGGGTCCATGCCCGTGATGTGTCACTGGTTGTTTAATATCCTTTTTTACTCAAAAAGAAAAGCTCACCTTACCTCCCACGAGGTCTACAATAAGTCGCAATCAAATCTCAGAATTCAGTGTGTTTCAGTCTTTCAATGATTAGTAGTAGTAGTAGTTTTGTCCCTAAATATGTATTTCATATTGTTTCCAAATAAATAAATTTTTATGTATATTTCATTTTTTTTTATTTAATTAATTTCTCAGAATGTTATGGTTTTAATTCCTCCTGTGATACCTTTTGAATATTATTACCCGTCGGTTATTGTTATCACTAAACTGGATCCTAAAGCGATACACATTAAGCAGCGTCTACTGTGTATGTGGTAGCAGTCTGTCGTCTTTCAGCCGCGTGGAACCTAAACTTCATAGATATGATGTAATATAAACAAATTATAGCTCAATATTTTTTGGGGCGATATCCCCAAACACTGAAGAAACGTGAAACCAAAAAAAAAATTCTATTGTGCAGTCTATTTAAATAAGAACAATATACATATATGTATATGTCTTTTTCCTGGGAAAAATCTGGTTTCCGAGATATTAATGAACTAATCTGATTTTGTTAAAACCTGTGTTAAATAGACTGCCAATTGGTGTGGCACATAGCTTCCTCGCATTCTACCCCCGTACTTTATTGATTATTTTATTTTATTGTCTAATTGGTTTAATTATTTCCCCCGTTTTTTTCAATCTGTCAAAATTGTTTACATTTTTTACAGGAATTGAAGTATCAATTAAGCAAAAGTTAAAGAGCGCAGACGGTTGAAATTAATCTGGGGCTCTCTGCGGGCTACTTTCCATAAACTATAAAAGTTTCATTCAAATCTGATAAGTACTTTTGAAGCTATAGGTGTAAATAAATGTATGTTTGTGCGCGTTTGGAATAGAAACAATTAGGTGCAGCAGGTTAAAACTTATATGGGACCAACAATGGGCTAATTATGACCTACCACCCAAATTTCTTTAAAATTGAACGTGTAGTTTTTAAGATATGGCGGTTCGCAAAAATTGATGGACAGACCGACCGACAGACACGGAACCAAAAATGATCCCTGATGTCTGAAACGGATTTCTATCTTGGAATTTTTGAAATCGGAGACCTAAAATATTTAATAGCTATATATAAATATCACATAGCTTCCGTTACCTTCGGTAAGCTCGGAAGCAAAACTTTCTAAATGTGTTTAATTATAAAATACGTATATTTCATGAGATTCATATTCAGTATCACTATGTACACTAAAAATTTCTGTTCGAGTATGTCTGATCAATTTTATACGATTGTAATTTTAGCCTTCTGCTTCTGCATACCATATTTAAGATTATATCGTACCCCTAAAAGAAAAAAGTATTATACCGGAAATCATCACAGATATTTTATACCTTACCTTCTAAAATTTTATAAGGTATCTCTGGATTAAAAAACTACTTTGGACCTTAAACAAGATGACTACATTCAAGGCAAAGTTGCAAGGGAAGAGAGTGGGACCATCAACCAAGTAAATATGTTTAAAAAATTCATTCGAAATTTTTATCTTTCACAAAAAAACGTGTTAAGAAGAGGCCACAGATTCAGGGGGCCCCATAAGGGCTGAGGGAAACGTTTTTAGAAGATTTTTTTTCGGGAAGAGGGGGGTAAAGTCAGAAACATTAATGATTTAAAAAAAGAGCAAGCCGTGCAATCTATGACGCCCCCATATAGAGGCTTACTTTTCGAAAAGGCTTCACTTTGCCTCCACCCCTTCGGAGTACTTAAAGGGCTACCAAAGTCCTCTTTTATTAAGACGGGAGTGGGGAAAAGCCGTCAGGGGGCAGAAGGGAGGGAAATGTCCTACCGAAAGACCCCTCCGACCGTAGCTACTCGTAGCTTAACCTTTTCCCATCTGAAGATGCTTTAAAACCTTCTACGTTATAACCTTCTACCACTTCATATGTAACCTTCCCTTCCGTTCCTCAGACTACTTCATATGATAACCTTACTCATCTGTTTAAAAAAAAAAAAAAAAAACTTAGAAAGGTTATAGAAAGGGTCACAACTGGTTATACTCTTTTTAACTAGTGGATGGAACTTCATAAAAGGGTTACAAGTCAAAGGAAAAAAGGGACAAAGGTTACTTTAAAAAGAAAATGAAAAAAATCTATGGCCATTTTTAAAAAAAAAAAAAAGATTGAAAGATCTCTACCTTATTGGTTCTTTTTTTAGACCAGACCAGTTTTAAAGGATTAAAAAAAATGTGGGAAATAAAAAAGTCGTTACGTGATTTATCAATTATCAGAGACAATGAAAGAAACGTAAAATTCTTATCACCAGGAGGATGCATGGAAGGAAGCTTCAAGGTTTTTAAGGATGCAAAGTTGTGAGAGAACAAAAAAATCGATATGAAGTGATGAAAATTTCCTTATCAGAGCGGGTCGGTAAATCTGGACGAGTGCATGGAGAGTGGAGAGCCCTCAAACTTTAGCAATCAAGTAGCTCCTTATCTCGCTGTTCATTAATAGGACAGTTAGCATCTTTTTTAACAAGATTATTACCACCGAAGAGCCTAAAGGATTTTTTTTTCTTTTTTTCACTTGGAGTGATAATATAGGGGTGTTGGTGGAGTGATGGAAAAGTGGGTACTTCGGCTTCCTTCTTCCTTCCAAAGGATTTCCCAAATATATTTTTGGAATCAATGCCTTCATGATTTTGGAAGCTAAATTTTCAATGGATAGAATGATTTTAAAAAAGGATTCTAAAAATGAGTACAAAATTGATTAGTTTATTGTCAAAAAACCACAATCTCACAATCTATACACATATTAAGAAGAGTGTCAGTGAGTTTGTTTGTTTGTTGTTTGTACAAATCCACAATTTCATTTAGGGCAAGGTGAAATTATACACATTTGACCTTCAAAAAAGAGGAAGGACATTGTCTATATGACATTTCGTTTTATTCAGTATTCTTTTTCGGGAGGGGGGGGGGGCTAATCTAGTGCAACTACGTAGGTTTTACGTTGAGCATTGCATCTCAAAGAATGAGAATTAACATTTTATTACCCCTTCAAGAATATTAATAGAAGCTTGAATAGTAAATCATTTGTATGATGTCTTCAACCCAAACAGAGGAGCGATTAAGATTCGAATAATACCTCAAATATATTTGATGACGAGATCAATGTCAAATGTTAATATTGGGCACATTATAGTCTTTAAATACTTTTTTTTGACATAATTAAAAGAAACTTTTAAGGTTAATCTAGCTGGTTGGTAGATAGAATGATCTACCTCATTAGTAGGAGCGAATTGGATAATCTATCTCATTGATAGATATGAAAATCTATCAAGAAAATTTGAAGTCATATGTTAATTTATCTTCAGGAAGTGCACAGTGACTTAGAATATAAGAACTGACTTATTGATAACAGCTGATGAGGAAGTGAGACATTGACAGCCAAGTTTAGAGATATATATATAAAAAAAAGTATTAGCACTTTAAGAGGTACAACAAAAGAGATAAGAAGTGAACCAACCCAAAGCAAGTTGGTGATAAGTATTATCTTCTAGGTTTGATCTTCAAGGTCCGGTAGGGTTTGAACTGGGAGAGATGAGCGTGGATACAGTTACCAATTTCCCACATCGCACCTTATCATTCAAAATTTGATATAGTAGCGGCAAATCCAGGGAGAATAGTCTAATAAGCTCATTAAATAGAAACTATTATACATACATCTAAACAAAGACCTTTAGTAAGGCAATAAGGGGCATATAACATTATTTCTTAAATCGAACCAACAAAAATAGGATCGTGTAAGGAAAACAAAGGGATCTAATTATTCCTTGGATGGACCAACTAAGTATGGAACCAAGAAAATGCTAAGAAGTATTCCACAAAACCAATAACTCATCGGAACGCATAAGAAGGTAATAAGTTTAGGAGTATGAAACCTTGGAGGTTTCAAAGTAGCCAATGGAGTCTTAAACCATTCAAAAAGGTCTTAAAGAAAATCATCTAACCTTTTATCTAGATATAGTATAGAGAAAATTATTCAATATCTAATATCAGCAAAGAAAAATTATATCCATTTAAAAAAGGTCAACGACTAAATGAAAAATGAATCTATGTTGCATTCTTAGTCTATAATTAGAATCAATGGACGAAAGTGATGTTTCCTCGTCGTTATGGAGATAAAATCGTAAAAGCACAAAAAAGTGTAATAATGACTCACCAATATATGAAGGTTAGCTACACGTTGATGATCTTAAACTTAAAGACAATTTTAAGATGTTATTATTGTGAGTGTAGAGGAATAAATTGAACTATCTCAAGAAAAAGTGATATTTAAGATTTATTCAATAAAGAAAACATTTGTATAAATTTATTAAACGAATTTAATACAGAAATAAAATAACATAAATTATTTAAATGATTTAAATGATTGAGAAATAAAAAAGTTTAACCAAAGCTAAACAAAAGTAAACAAAACATCGAAGAATGACTCGCAATACAGCTGTGAGTTTAATAGTAGTGTTGCCAACCTGATTTAAACAAATTCACTACATACCTGTTTAAATTCACTACAGTTTCCATTCATTTACTACTTGTACCTATTTACAAAATAATAATTAGATTGGTGAACGTGGATAATAATCCCGTACGTGTTTATAATCCCGTTTTTACATTATATCCCAACATTATAATAATAATGAAATATAAAATGACTATTAATTAATATATGACTATTAAACGCGACAAGATTAGAGGAAAACCATGAATACATAGTTCATTCGAATATACGTGTTAGGAAAAGCGAATAACTGAGTTAAATACCTATTGGTTGTAAACAATATCCATATAAACAAAGTGCTACCAACTTGGAAAGAATAAAATTCCTAACAATAAATATCACAGGCTCAAACAAGTAATTAGAAGATTCGATTAAGTGAAACGTTGTTTACACCTCCAGCAATTCAGCTTCTATCATACTTCAAAGTGTTTCATTAGTTTTTATAATAATTATTAGTTTACAAGTTTAAACGATACAATTAACTGTATGTTTAAGAGACAAATTTATTAATCTTAGCTTATGTAAATTGCAAAGAAAATTATTGTTAAACAATCATAGCTAAATTTCGTTTCATAAATCCTACTGATGAGTTTTTCTGATAAGAATGAAGAGTTAATCTTGTAGAGCGCTAATACTGATTATGGATTAGGCTTAATGTCTTCTCAGCTAATATACTTCTACATGATTATCATTCATGTTAAATTAAAAAAAAATCTCTCTCACTAAGGTAAAAAATTAACTATTTTGCATTTTTATTCACATTTAGAATACAATAAACGAACGAACAAGCTTAATTTTATGCAGGTGTTATTCCATTTACAAAAATGGAATTCCTTCTTCAGAATCATACAATTAGATCGTCTAATTAAATTTCTAGATGCCTGGTACACTTGAGATTAAATATTTATTATTGCTTTAGATTATTTGAGAAATAATTAATAAATTAAATATTTATTATTATTTGAGAACTTGAGATTGGCTGATAAGATTTAATGATGCAAAAACAATGTTGAAACCAATGAATATAAATTGTTTCTTAGTAAATTGGTGAAAAGCAATTGGTTCGATTCATCAATGTTGAAAAGATCTGTGAAAACACAGAGATATTAGAAGTTTTTATCTAAAGAATAACCTAACTAACCAAATTAGTATAAGTAAGAAAAACTCTTTAAACTTATAAGTTACCTAGGCAACAAGCAAAGAGAAACTATACGTGTGACTGGGAAACTCAACAAAAAAAAAAGGGTAAGGTGCACAACTTGTTTGCAAAATGAAACTGGAGTGTCAGGGGAGAAACTATATTAAAGAAAGTTTTGGCTTACAGTGGCGGCGATAAGGGCCCCGCAGACCTCGCGCCGCGTGGTCAAAGATTATCAAAGACTCCGCATTGGTAATGGAGTACCGGAAAACAGTAGAGCTTCTCAGACGAAAGAAAGGAGGTAAAGTGGCTTTGGGATTTTAGAAAACAAAAAAGCAGATGAGTTTTTCATGAGCCATTCTGGTGAAAACCTTCTATTAACTGGTATAGCTGGACAGCTAATCAGCTGCTTAAGATTGGATTCAGCAAGAAGCGCAGATACTATGTCAACAAACACAAAGGGATGCAGGCCTGAGATTAATAGAAGAAAACTAGATGGATTCAAGGACTGAGCGACCAAATAATCCATGTTTTATTTGGAGGCTTGTTTTGATAGTGTCAACACCAGCTTAGAAGACATCCCCAAAATAGCAGATGACGTTAATTGTCCAGTAGGTGGTGATTAGAAGGAAACTGCTAATAATAAGCTGTTAAAGAATCTGCAAAGGGAGCAGGAACGTCCAGTTTACGAGATATTAAATACAGGAAAACTTCGAGAGGAGAAGGAGCTGTTATCAGGAGTCATATGGATGTCCTGTCAGTTTTAATCAACACAAGAAGCTTTTACGGAATGTCGATAGTGGTTTAGATGCTGGAAGCTACAGTGGCGGCGGTAAGATATTGCCCCCCCCCCCCCGCAAACTTTGTAGAGGGGCCCCTTTATAACCTTTCAGGTGTCTCCAGGGGCCCCCAATTCCCCGGGGCCCCCCGCGCCGCCACTGGGAAGCTGGATTCTGGAGATTACAAAAAGGACCCAATAAGGGGTTGTTTGCTAAGCCTGATCCAGACTATTTTATCGGTGTTCTAAATTATTAAATACAATAAAAAAAAAGGTGCAAGAAACTTGACATAAACTAACTTTTGAATATGAAAGTGGAATGTGTGGCAAGAGACTATCAAGCAAGCACTCTTTTAAATTTGTTCATATAACTTAACACACTTGGAAAAATCATTTTTAGATAGTTTAATAAACCATTTCTTTGACATTCGCAAGATTTTTCGTGAAACCTTACTTTTTGGATAAATGAAAAACTGCATTTTAACTATTTGAATTTTACTTGTCTCAATGTTTTTTTAATTAAACACCAATTAATTGGCTCTTAGAGGAAACTTGATTAGAATACTATCAATACTTAAGGAATGAATGAGCTCTTAATATTGTGTATTCAGTGTTCAGTAGTAGTAAAGAATTGCTCCACTATCAGTCGCATTATAAATAACAGTTATCAGTGAAACTTTTAGAAGTATTTTATCAGAGCCCAAGAAAGAAATCAATTTCAGTTATCTGATAAGTTCGGATTTTGAATTGTTAAATTGATTTGGTGTATCTTTGTTTTCATTATTGAAGAATAAATTTGATTGAGGACGACCTTTAAAGGATCTAAACGTCTCGATTAATGGTAGTGAAGTTATCTTATAATAAATTCACCTTTTAGCCATCTGACCTCGTAAGTATAAATAACTATTGTGTCTTCAAATTAAAAATGTCCTTCGACGGAAATCTATTTCAGACATAATTAATTTTGGAGTCAAGTCTACCCGTCAATATTATTGGGAATCACCACATCTTAAAAGTTAGTCGTCCCATTTTATTGTTAACGAAATTTTAAATATATTATTGTTTACACTTTTTTGTAAGATTATGTGGCAGTNAGTGGATCAAAGTAGGTTTTGCAAGTTTCCAGGCTCATATCTGTGTCACCTTTGTCCTTTTATCAAACATTTTTCAATTATTTAAAACTGATTGAAAGAGAGCTCTTACTTATTTATTCTGAAATAAAGTTGTTTCTATGCGTCAACATGAATAGGCCTCTGAAGGAAGCGATTAAAGCGCGAGTGTTGGTTGAGGAAGGCTTTTCTTAAAGGGACGTTGGAAGGCGACTACAATCTGTGCCAAACGAGAGTTAGTGCGTTGGCATCGCGGGAAATCGAGTGACACACAGATTGGCCAACCTCTGAGGGAAAAAATGAAGCCACTACATTTACCTTCTTATTTAGTTATCCAGAGGGCAAATCTTCAGCTCTCATTGGCTCCCCACCTCATTCACGTGTCTTTCAGATGAGACCTGAGTAAGTCTACATTCTCAGGATGGGCGTCAATGTTTGGAGAAGAGGAGGGGAGAGATTCACTGATGCCTGTTCGTCATTTAGGGAACCTTTCGGAGGTGGATATTTAATGTTTTGGGGGAGAAATTTCTTACGACACCCGTACGGAATTAGTCTGCGTATCAAGGCCAGCTTTAAATTCTCAAAGATACGTAACAGCCATTCTGAATTCTGGAAGAGCATGTTGTACCATTTGCTCCGTTTATCAGCCCCAATTTCATTTTCATGCATGATAAATGATACCTAATGCTAGACACACTGGTCGTCTCTGACTTCCTTCACCAGATTGGGATAATCACCATAGATTGGCCACCCATGAGCCCGGACATAAACCCTATTGAACATCTCTGGGATATGCTACAAAGAAGGATTCGAGCCCCAGATCCATCACCAGACAACCTCAAACAGCTGCCCAGGAGAAATGGGGCAGAATCCTCCAGAAAGACATTCAAACTTTCAAACTTTGATAAGGGGTATGGATAGAACGATAGAAGCACTCCTATACGTGCTAGAGGAAGTAACAACAGGTACTAAAAATGGTATATTTTTTTCCCCCTGCAATTACATACAATTTTGTAAAATTTTAAACCTATTTTTCATGTTTTTTAAATAATAAAATTTTCTAATTAGCGTCCTGTAAGTAATGCATCAGTTTTTACTGATATATACTTTACTGATATTTGAATTTAATTGTTACTTATTTGTTATTATTTATACACATTGTTTAACTACTGTTTAATTTAAACCTTGCATAGGCGCATATAACCATGTTGTTCGGCGCCTAAAATAAAATATACAAAAAAAAACTATATTTTTCTAAAGGATCTATGTGTTTAATTTAGTTTATTTCCAATAGGCTCTAAGATAACCAATGTAAAATAATAAAAAAAAATCTCAATTGAACGACTTTTGTGTGAATATAAAAATATAAAGGTGGTCAGGTGGTGCGTTAATTTTGACGGGGAGTTTATATAGATACCACTATCACAACCTGAACTAATAAAACGATTTAAATATATATTAGTAAAATAAATAAATACATCAAAGTTAGTACATAAAAATAAATGCAACCAAAGTTTCTGTGTGATAAATAAATGTTATAATTAAATAAACATTGTTGATAAGTACACTTTTGTCATATTTTTTCATAAGAGGGGGGGGGGGAATGGAAACAACACGTTTTATGCTATAGCATAAAAAAACTATAGATAAAACTATAGTTTTGACCCTATTGACAAAATTATTTGATCCCTATCAACCAACGAACTCATGCTTTCTTTTGATATTATTGAGATTTTAAAATTTATTTGGATTTTTTAAGTGCATCCTAAGGTAAGATATCGTCTGAAGTGACACATACATATACATATAAACATAAAAAAGACTAGTCATGCACCATGACTTATTAAGTGAATTTTCAAAGAAATCGGCGTATTATTGGCTTATGATAATATAGGAAAATTTTGGTTTAGAATTTGAATGGATGAAACGGGGTACAAAAGTCAAAATAGTATTTAATCTTTCAAGATGCTTGTCGTTGGAAAGCTCTTTAAGAGAACAGTAATTGTTGTTATGTACACTTTTATATAATAGGGGGTAAAATGGAAACAACACGTTTTTTGACCCAAAATTAGATCCCTAAATGGAGTCCAAAAATTCCTCCTTCCTTTGATATTATTGACATTTTAAAATTTGTTTGGCTTTCTTAAGTACATGCTAGGGTGCGAGATATCGTCTGGAGTGTTACATAAACTTATACAAACATACATAAAAAAAAGTATTAAGTTTCAGGAACCGATTAAAAATGTTGTAAAACGTATTTCCATGGAGAAAATTTTCAAAAATTCGCATTACAAATTTGTCACGCCTTCAATAATCTCCCCTCTTCAATAATTCGCTAAACGCTAAAACATCCTAGACCTCTCATTTTCTTTGAAACGCCTAGCCTCCAGTTAGGTATAACCTATCTAAAATAATTATAACCTCTAGTAAACAAACTCTATACGATGTCTACAACCTTATTTGACACATACCTTTTAAGATTTTACTGCTAAATCTAAAATATGACACTCATAACGCATGTTGTAACCTCTCCATAATACCTATAACCACAATGATACCTATTACTCTCTGCTATAACCTTTATAATATGTCATCATATCATATTTCTATGATATCGTTCCAAAATATCAATAACCTTTGTTACCTGTTACCTGTCTGATATAACCTTTTAATGATATCTCCTTTCTGGCACTATACATCTATATTATGATATTTTTATCATTATACTATCTACAATATGATATTTCTACCATCATACATCTACAATGTGATATTTATATCAATATACATCTATACTACTACAGTACATCTATGATTCAATACTTCTACCATTATCCATCTTATGATATTTCTACCATTACACATGTATAATATAATATTTCTACCATTATTCATCTATAATTTGATATTTCTACCATTATAAATCTATAATATAATATGTATATCATTCTACAATACACATAACCTATAACACACATACACATAACCTATAACACGCATACACATAACCTATGAAATAACCTTTTATGACATCTATAACCTCTACGGTACCTGTTATCTCTCTAATATAACCTTTATATTAACCTACCCAATTTATTGAAAACCTCCAACATGAAGTTTCCAATGTGGCTTTCTCATTCTATGACATCCATTTTCTAATATACTCGTATAACCTATTGTATTTCTATAACCTCTATCATATTGTAACATTGTAACTTTCTTATGTTATCTATAACCTCACTCAAAAAACACCTTAACTACTATCAAGAATTTTAAAAACCGATATGAGCAGAGGATATTAAAATTGATAATATACTAATCACTTAGAATTTTTTTTTTCTTTTGGGTTTTAGTCTCGATCAACTGCCAGGGTTATTACAGGACAGGGGTTATCCGGCCACTTTACTCTACTGAGATCATCAGTGTGAAACATGTAAATTATAAACACTTAGAATTTATAACATATTAGGTTTTAACCACGTTTAACCACAAAGTTATATTATTTAATTTATAGTGATGTACTAATAAAATGATTCGTAAAACTAATTAATTAATAAATTATAGTTGCTTAGAAAACTATACTGTTTAGTAAGATAATATATGAATAAATATTGATGATTAGTTTAACCAGTTTTTACTATCAGTAATTTGATATAAGCTATTTAAAACAACCGTTTTAATTAATTAATTTAATAAATATCCTATTAAAATAATAAATAAACGAATTTCTCACAGAAATATTAATATATATAATTATTTCATAAATTATTAAGCCTATAAATAAATTTATGAATAAACAAAAAAAAATAAATAAATAAAAAATAACAAAAACCTGGTTTAATGAATAAATTAGCAAATACTTAAAAATAAAAATTTAACAGTTCAACCACTAATAATTATAAATTAAATTATTAGCTCATTAATTAAAAAAAAACAAAAGCAAAGTTAAACAGCTGAGCTAATAATTAATTAATTAAATAAACAGTTGTGCTGATATAATTTAAATAAATCAAATTAACAGTTTAAACAACTTCTCAATTAATTGGTTGATCAAGATTAATTAATGTAATATATATGAATTAAATTTGCTTTTAATAAAAAAATT
>KZ652526.1:155520-178148 GCA_001010745.2 Gerris buenoi | reverse complement strand
TTTTTTTTGCATTTTCTATTGCGGTTACCCTATTTTCTCTTATAGGGATTTATTATGAAATTTTTGGATTTTGAATCCTAATGGAGTGTTTCATTTTCCTCCTAGCGTTTCATTTTAAAACTTCAGCGTGCACGTACTTTGTGAGATATGGTACTTCATAGTCCGGGGTACATAGAGGTACAGGTGTTAATTCTTTTTATATAGCCCTTCATGTTATTCATGTTTATATAGCCATTTACAAGTGCGATCTGAATTTTTTTAAGCGATAAAAGGAAAAAAATATTTTTGTACTAATAATGTATATCGTTTGAGAAGCACAGTAATTGTTGTTACTTGCACGTTTACCATATGTGAATTTTTGAGAGGGGCAAAATGGAAAAAAAAAATGTTTTTTATGGTTTTTCCGGGATAGCTTTTTAGGTTATGTTTTAAATTGAAAACTTATTAACAGTTGTTTACTTCCCTTAACATGACCTTAAAACGATACCAAATTCTCAAGGAATTTTTACAAAAAGTATAAATAAGGGTACAAAAGAAAAATTTTTGGTTTTTTTATAAGAGAAATTCAGTAAAAAGGTTTCCAATTGGTCTTCTTGGTTCAACATGGCACCCATTTATATGCAATATTCATCAAAGTGAAACTTTAGGGAAAATGGCACAAAATCATTGCAATTTTACAGATGAGCCTATGCCTGGGGGCTCAATGCCTCTACGTCTTTGTTTAAAAATATTTCTTACAATTAGCCATTTTGATTCAAGATCGATGAGAGGACCTATAAGTATTGGAAGGTATGGATGGATGTATACGTTTTTGAAACCATGACTTTAATTATAACCACTTCAATTTAATGTTATGGATCCATTTGGGAAGTAAGAAAAAGACCAAATTTCTACATTTGTGGCGACGTTTCGGCCTAGCCGGACATTATCAAGCCTAAAACATAATATGTTTATTGATAACTACATATAGTAACAATATGGTTTATTCATGTTCAACACCAATGCAATGTTGTAGTTGTTATCAATAAATATATTATGTTTTAGGCTTGATAAATGCCGGCTATGCCGAAACGTCGCCACAAATGTAAAGATTTGGTCTTTTTCTTACTACCCAAATGGATCCACAACTTTAAATTAAAGATTATTAAGGGTACCCTACAGCCAACCTACATNAACAAATTTTGTTACCATATACTTATACATCTCTTTGTTAACTTAAAACTTCGTTTTCATATTAGCATGACATTATTCTTAGTTTTACTTTATTGATACTTTTATAAGTTTCAATTCAAAACTTATTTTGAAAAAAACAACAAAAGAACAAATAAAACAACTTGCGGATTTTTTCCGAACTAACTTTCCATACAGCAAAATTCCCTGAAAACTAATTAAATTCAGCTGAAAAATGACAAAAAGCATTAAAATAATGCATTGTCATCGTGTTCTGAGCTGTTCTGAAAGTTTCAAATGTCTAGCTACTCGGGATGTTAGTTAAAATTCGATTGCAAGATTTGTACCGGACATACAAACAAGAAACCAAGTTAATAAAAACGTAGTAAAAATAAGTACAAGTAAAGAAGTACAGATGCAGAAAAATTAAACCGATACCTAGGACTTTAGTGTAAACAAACCTGGTTGTCACACGTCAATTAATTTATCTCTTTGTTTACTTTTCCTGTTTCGCTGTCATTCAATGTTTATCTCTTATAAATACAATAATTAGTTTTTACATAACGAAAAGGGCTAATACAATCATTATTGAACATTTCAACAATGTTATCAGCCACACCAGGGACTAAAATAAAAAATCATAAATTAACTTGCGAGTTTTTTTTAACTAACTTTCTATGCTTGCGGATTTTTCCGAAATAACTTTCCTTACAGCAAAATTTGCTAAAAACGAATTAAATTCTGCTGAAAGATGGTTAAAAGTATTAAAGTAATGCATTGTCATCGTATTCTGAGGATTTCTAAAAGTTTCAAATGTCTAGCTACTCGGGAAGTTAGTTAAAAATCGATTGCAAGATTTCTACTGGACCCACAAAAAAAACAACAACATAAAACAAACAAACAAGAAAGCAAGCTAATAAAAAATTTGTAAAAAAATAAAATTATTCACATGAAGTAAACTTATATCGTTTGGCTTAGCTGTCTTCAATGTCATATTTTTATGAATATCTAAAGAAATCGATTTAACACGATTTCTGACAAACTTATTGCCTATTTTTTTTTTTTTTTGTCAGATGTCTCGAAAAGAATTTTTTTTTCGGGAAAGTGAATTATATCTCTTTCCCAAATTTCATAGTAAATATGTCGGCAATTATTGACCGAATTAATTAATGATAAATGCTAAAGCCTCAAACTAATGAATGCTCTTTAAATCAATTTTTTTTAATTATTTTTATAAATTTGTTTTTGAACCAGAGATTTTAGATATTTACTGGTGCAATTGACGTATTGAAAGAAGAAACTGATAATTAAATTATTGCAGGAATGATTAATAATTGTTCAGTGACTTCTCAGTCTGATTGGATTTAACTGCGTTTATTTTCTCATTTAATTTATCTTTGTAAGCATTGTTATTTATTACTACATTAATTAGTATCGATTGGCTAATTTTAGAGAGAGAGAGAAAGAGAGGGAGAGGGAGAGAGAGAGTGAGAGGGAGGGAGAGAGGGAGAGAGAGAGAGAGATAACAAGAAAGAAATAGTATCAGTTGATTAGAGATGAAAATAAGTAGAGAAAGAAAATCAGCTTACTGAGAGAGAATCAGTAATGAAAGATTCAGCTAAAAGCGAGGATCAGTTAAAAGCTTTGCATTTTGTTTTAGGGCAAGCAGCACTGGATTTTATGCCGTGTTGATTAGAAACATACTTAAAGTAGAGTTGAGTTTCCTCTGCCTTTTCCACTAATTCAAACTACCTTCAGACCTAAAAAGTTTACCTTTTTACTTAAATTAAGACTCGACTTGATATTCCTTAAAAAGAAAACAAGGTAGAGAAAGAACAACAATTTACGGGCGAGTTAAAAAGTAAATAACGAATATGTTAGAACATGCTAAGGTTCTTATTAGGAGGAAAATTCAAACGTAGTTTAAAGAATATTAAAAAGAAGATTTTATGAAAGTTAGTTTATAATAGTTATTGAAAAAATAAAGTAGTTTTTTTTTATACAAGCCAAGATACTAACTTCGAGCTACAGAAATCATACTTGCGAAACAATAAATATTATTNTTATATTAAACAATATTATAGTATTGAACTATTCATCCAATTTCATAAAAGCAAGTATTAGATTTGGTGCACATTTCCTTTTATTAATTCTCGCAATACTTTTTACGGTATTTTATAATGGGAATTTTTGCGGCGAAGAGAAAAAAAATATGGTCTCATTTCAAACGACAATAAATGTGGAAAGCAATACATCAGATGCTAGTGGTATTACCAGCTCGGAGTTACACCTCGTATAGATATTCTTCCATTATTGGTTCATGTCTATTCTATTTTTTATGGGAATCCTTTCCCTTTCCAATATACGAAGAGTAATAAGAACCGAGTGATATTTCTTCTTTTTCAAACTGATAGTACTTTAAGAAATATATTTTTCCTTATCTTTTTATTGAACAATACATGTTTTTTAAGTTAATGATGAAAATTGTTATAACCATTGTTATTGGCTATAAAACGATAATCAGTTACAAATTACCAAGCTATAAATATAACCTGGTTGTATAAAACGTAATTGGTGTAATAAAATAAGATAAATTACTGAGGCTACATTACATATTACACTTTCGTTTCAGGTGTAAAATATAACCTCCAATTTATGTTACTACCAACCAGAGATTGGCCAGAAACAAAATAAAATAAATTCTGTTTTAAATTTTAATTAAGTATGTACTTTTGATACTCTCTAATGGAGATTAGTTTCTAAATTTAAAATTTCGACGTGACAAATGAACATTTTTAATAAAGGACTGAAGATGACCTTAGTAAGGGTCGAAACTTTTCCGACTAAAATTTGAATTTTATTAGCCATCTTACTTTGTTTTTTAAATAAATTTAGATGGTTTGTCATAGATTAAATTTGTGATGGTTGTCATATAGATTGGTTGTCTGCGCTCTTTAAATGTTTGCTAAATTTACAGTAGAACCTCGATAAGAAGTGTCTCAAGGAGATTATGGAAACAGTCTTGTTATCGAGGTGCTCTTTTTGTTGAGGGTCGTATTATCAAGGAATTTTAGGCTATCAATCATGTTATAGGTTGATTGTTTAGTCTAACCACCTCCCCTCTACTTGTACGAGCACCCCGAACCACTTCCAACCACCCCGAACCACCCCGAACCACCTCCGATATATTTTCGATGCCCTCACCTGTACACGTTCCCGATGAACATTGACGAAGTCGAAGTCGGTTTGTGAAACATTGGGCGAGGGGCATTAGAGGTATTTTGGTTTAGATATAAATATGAAAATATAGAAATTGCAAATAATGCCTGACCAGTTAGGATGGCAGTGAACAAGGGAATGGAACCAAAAAACTGATGAGACAGGGATGTAAAACGGGATCATCAAAGATAACATAAAGAGATACATCAAAAGTAATAAAATAATAAATTTAGAGTCCTGTTCAATGTCCAAACTTAAAAATCGAAGAAAAGAACTGAAGGTTTGAATATGGTATAGTGNAAATAAAATAAAATAAATTCTGTTTTAAATTTTAATTAAGTATGTACTTTTGATACTCTCTAATGGAGATTAGTTTCTAAATTTAAAATTTCGACGTGACAAATGAACATTTTTAATAAAGGACTGAAGATGACCTTAGTAAGGGTCGAAACTTTTCCGACTAAAATTTGAATTTTATTAGCCATCTTACTTTGTTTTTTAAATAAATTTAGATGGTTTGTCATAGATTAAATTTGTGATGGTTGTCATATAGATTGGTTGTCTGCGCTCTTTAAATGTTTGCTAAATTTACAGTAGAACCTCGATAAGAAGTGTCTCAAGGAGATTATGGAAACAGTCTTGTTATCGAGGTGCTCTTTTTGTTGAGGGTCGTATTATCGAGGAATTTTAGGCTATCAATCATGTTATAGAGGTTAATAGAATGTTGAAAGCGGGGTGGGGTGGGGTATTCAAGTCTAGACTTGTTCAAGGTACCTCATTCCAGTATTGAGTCGCGTTATAGGGTAATTTCTAAAAACGACTTGTTATAGAGGTTCTTAGTTACGTTGTGAAGTAAAAAAAATCCGTGTAATTGAGGTTGTTTGGATAATAATAGTCGCGTTATAGAGGTTAACTTAACATTATGTGTTGTGGCAATCCCCTTAAGATTGGAAAATTGCACTTGTAATCGAGGTTTTCGTGTTGAGGGTCGTGTTAGCGAGGTTCTACTGTACCTACAATAACTCTGGTAAAAATTCAAAACAATTTTTCACAGATCTAAAAAACTTCACACAGAAAAAATTAATAAATTTGACAATAATAGTGTTGAAAAAGCATAAAGTCATTAAAGTATACGAAATAGGAGCGAGGAAGCTATGTGCCACACTAATTGGTAGATAATTTAGAGGTAAGTCGCTGCCCGTCGCCGTCGGGACTCTACTCGATTATATAAAAGATAGTTTATTTAAAGAATCAAGTATTTTATATTAAACAATATTATAGTATTGAACTATTCATCCAATTTCATAAAAGCAAGTATTAGATTTGGTGCACATTTCCTTTTATTAATTCTCGCAATACTTTTTACGGTATTTTATAATGGGAATTTTTGCGGCGAAGAGAAAAAAAATATGGCCTCATTTCAAACGACAATAAATGTGGAAAGCAATACATCAGATGCTAGTGGTATTACCAGCTCGGAGTTACACCTCGTATAGATATTCTTCCATTATTGGTTCATGTCTATTCTATTTTTTATGGGAATCCTTTCCCTTTCCAATATACGAAGAGTAATAAGAATCGAGTGATATTTCTTCTTTTTCAAACTGATAGTACTTTAAGAAATATATTTTTCCTTATCTTTTTATTGAACAATACATGTTTTTTAAGTTAATGATGAAAATTGTTATAACCATTGTTATTGGCTATAAAACGATAATCAGTTACAAATTACCAAGCTATAAATATAACCTGGTTGTATAAAACGTAATTGGTGTAATAAAATAAGATAAATTACTGAGGCTACATTACATATTACACTTTCGTTTCAGGTGTAAAATATAACCTCCAATTTATGTTACTACCAACCAGAGATTGGCCAGAAACGTAACTGCTTAAAATCCCAGATTTGAGACATCTTTTACACTGATATTTTAATCGGTTAGCCCGTAATCGTGATCATAATGTATTTTATATTAAAAACACGTTAACTCAAATACGATGGTTCTGAGAAAAGATCTAGTCACTTAATTAAAAAATTGAATGAGACATCGTGGGAAATCGAAACAAATTCTTCAACAACCACCTTTCAATTCCTAGTGGGATTATATTATTTTTATTTTTAAAGCACGTAGTATGTAAAATGTTTATCCTTGTCTTCTTCAGCTTACTGGTGAAGGAAATGAGAAAAAACAGAATGAAGCTATTATGAACATGGTAAAGTAAAATACAAGTGATGTCGGACAGATTATTTTTATCCACTGAAATAATTTCTTTCACTCAATTTTACATTTTTCACGACTATTATTCTTCAAATTTGGATAGGTGGTGAATATGAATTGTTAAGCACTGACGAAGGGAGGAGAAAAGGGGATGAGGGGAAAGTGAAGAATGGTTCAGAGCTGCTGTCATAATTCTAGCCCGCATTACAATGACTTGAGTGACAGAAGAAAGAAAAAGTAGGATATAATATTAACATTTTTTATTTATTTTTATTTTAAAATTTGAGAGATGAGACAGCGCCCTAGATGTCAGAACCTCATAGTTTAAACCCTGAAATTCATCTGAAATAAAATCCGAAATGAATTATTCTTCATTATACAAAAATTCATTTATCTTCATATCACATTCTTTCAATCATTGGTTGGTTTCAAACCTTGGATTTTTAAATTATAATTTTTTTCAATTAAAGTTTTAATTCTGATGGTATGATAAGAAAGTTTAATATCTCGCTTGAAAACATCAGATAAAATTGATACGGGGATATTTAAAACAATGAGGAAGTATATAGTGTATAGTTTGAAGTAGTTTTACATATTTATTTTAAGCTTATAATATATTAGAAATTTTAGGAAATATGGGGAAAACATTTCCCAAACAGATGGTGTAACGAATGTTTAGATCAAGACTTGAAATAACCGCCACCAATTAATTATAAAAACAAGTAGTAGAAACAGATGATGTTTAAAACTTATTTATTGATAACAAAGTCTGAATACGAGATATTAGTAAGTTATCCTTTGACAGATAGCAAAACCTATACAATAACAAACTAACATATGATAAATTAATTAAATTTGTAGTTGGGTTGCAAACAAACCAAGCTATTCCCTGAGTAAACTTCTGAAAAACAGAAACCTGTCAAGAAAAAGAACAACAAAGCTAAAGCCTCGTCCAGACTGCCGAACTGAACAGAGTAAACGAGCCGAGCAATAGTCTCTGCGCATGCTCTGTCTAAAGTGCACCAGCGCATCTCTGACTGGGCATGCGCAGACACCAATGCTCGGCTCGTTTCCTATGTCCAGTTCGGCAGTCTGGACGAAGCTTAAGAAGTTATATTTCGCTAATAATAACGTTAGCCACTTATGGAAGCGCTTCATGGAAGCTCACAAAGGTTACGTGCAAATAGCATGTACGTTTTGAATAGAAAATATTGATAAGTGTATTTGGGCGTGAGGAGAGGAAGAAGGTAGACTGTGGAGAAGCCGAAAGAACCGTAAACATCTAGAATTTTTGAAGAAGTTTCCTTATCAAAACTTATGAAGCTAATGGGATTAGGATGGCATATGAGAAGCATACCAACCGATCGAGTGAGGAGAGTTTACGACTATTGGCATATTATGGATACCAGACTTCAGAGAAAGCTGCGCAATTGGGTTCGATCTCACGCCTAGGCCCTTTAGTTTATTTATAATATTTCTTCCAAGCTTACCGAAGGTAGCGTAGCTATGTGATCGTTCTGAAGAACGAATATCTCTGATTTCAAAAATTCATAAACAGAAATCCACCTGAAACGGATTTCTCTGTGAATACTTGGTCGTGGGTCCTCTGCCTTTCGATCAATTCTTACGAACCAACATATCTTATAAACTACACACCAGATGTTAATGAAATTTGGTTTGATGATAGTTCACAATTAGCTCATCGGTGGCTCCATATAGGTATCAACCTTCTGCATCTATTGATTTCTCTTCCACATGCACACAAACATACATCTATTTACACCTATATCTTCAAAAGAACTTATTTGATATTTACGAAATTTGGATAGTGTGTCGAAAGTAGCCCTGAGATAGCACCAAATTAATTGCAACTGTGTGCAGTTTTTATTTTTTACTAAATAGGTACTTTAGAGTTCATATGAAAAACCAAAACAATTCTTAAATATTTTAAAAATGGGGGAAACAATTAAATAAATTAGACAATAATGGCTTGTAAATGCATAAAACCAATAAAGTACGTGAGAGGATGCAAGGAAGCTATGTGCCACAATAATTGGCAGTCTATTTTTAAATAAGTGAGTTAATTATTTAAATTTTGTGCGGTTTGGAATTCAATCAAATACTACATCAAAGAAAACTCTAAGTGACTAATTTATTCTGTAACACCCGTTTTAAGAATGAAAACAAGAATAGATTGTAGTTTGTAAATCAGATTGACATAGATGAGCTTTCTAGTGTTAATTTAACTGTACGTAGACACAAAATGTAAACACAACGGCAATTCTAGGATGAAGATTATAATTAAAATGTTCGAGTGATTTAATCCTTAAGAATCTGTGTAATTAAATAGTGAATATTAAAGCTTTCATCTCGGCCAAGAACAACCTCGGGGTGTTTATCATGGATAAACATTAATTAATCGTCCTTTAGATAGATAAGGGTAGGAGGCTTTTAGATAGGAGTGGGGTTATAGATAGAGAGGAGCGTGAAGATTATGATTAAGGGCAGTTAAATTGAACTAACGGGTGGAATAGATTGAAATTGTCAGTTCCTCCGCCGGATCATATTTCTTATCTATATTATATTAAAATCCGCCATAGCTTGACTAAAGTTTAACCAGACTAGAGACAATCCTTAGCAATGAGCTCTTCGAGAAAACTATAAAACAATAGGACGTGAAATGAAACAGTAAATGCGACATTTGCATAAAACATTTTCAAAATTAAACGTAAAAGATCAAAACAATTTTTGCCATAATGTAGGGTAGATTTCCATAACTGTCCAAGAATTGTACAGGGGAGTTTCAAAGGACCTTGGACAGTTTTGTAACTTGGTCACTTGCTTTTACAGAAATGCTTGCTTTTAACAATTCAAGAGAGAGGACATTTTTTTCTTAAACCGTCTTGTAACTGTAACACACNACACGGGGTATTAGAACATAATATTTATGTCAACACGGGGTATTAGAACATAATATTTATGTCAACACGGGGTATTAGAACATAATATTTATGTCAACACGGGGTATTAGAACATAATATTTATGTCAACACGGGGTATTAGAACATAATATTTATGTCAACACGGGGTATTAGAACATAATATTTATGTCAACACGGGGTATTAGAACATAATATTTATGTCAACACGGGGTATTAGAACATAATATTTATGTCAACACGGGGTATTAGAACATAATATTTATGTCAACACGGGGTATTAGAACATAATATTTATGTCAACACGGGGTATTAGAACATAATATTTATGTCAACACGGGGTATTAGAACATAATATTTATGTCAACACGGGGTATTAGAACATAATATTTATTTCAACACGGGGTATTAGAACATAATATTTATGTCAACACGGGGTATTAGAACATAATATTTATGTCAACAGGTAGTATTAGAACATAATATTTATGTCAACACGGGGTATTAGAACATAATATTTATGTCAACAGATAAGTGAAGAGCTTTTTTTTAAAAAAAAAAAAAAAAAATAAAAAATAAAAAAAAATACATTTGGTGTCACGGGACACTCGATAAGAACGAAGTTCCTCACATTTTTCATTAAATATAAATTATAAAATCACTCTGCTAAGTACGTACATTGCTAACTACTTATACATGGCGGAGTTAGAAAAGACACAGAATTAAAAGTAACGAACTGTTTACTTTTGAATTTTGAAGGCAAAATTAAAAGAAGATCATTATTTGTATAATTAAAGAAAGCGTCTTACTATAAATATATATTGAATATAAGAAAATACATAACAAATAAATATTATAAAATACATCTCTTCCCTACTCTACAGCTTCTGCATGTATCAGGGTGAAATTTTACATGATTCTTTACTTTGTCATTTTTGTCATATATAACAAAAATAATCAAAACAAGTCAAGTAACAGGCTTCCTTAATAACACTTTTTCCCGTCTTTTGAAGATTACGTTTACGCGAGCGTTGCGCGTGAACGCTTGGGCGGATTACGTTTTCCGACGAACTCAGCCTGGGTAATGGTAAAATGAACATGTGTACAAAATCTCGTTGATCTTTTACTCAAGTTATCGTCATCTGTGGATTTCGTGACGGATTTTGCGTGACGGTGATTTAGTGACGGAGATTTTGTGACGGTTATTTTGTGACGGTGATTTTGGTCTTTTTTTTCGGATTCACTCCCGGGCTCCAGAACGTGCCATAAGGAACTTCGTTCCAAAACAAATCACAGGGAATTATATTTTAGAGCTTCGTAGGTTATTAGACATGTACAATATTATATGCTGAAATATCATTTTATCATTACCCTAACCCACCCTATATAAAAATAAAAATAAAATACAAAAAAATAAATAATAAATAAAATCTCTAGGTCAGGAGATATGAAGCCTTCAGCCCTTCACGGTCCAAATCTTCTCCAAAAAATAGTCACTACATTGTGGCCAAGTCTCCTCTTTCATTAATTCGAAACCTCACTTCATTCATACTTTCATGAGCAAGACTGCTCATTTACTAGAAGTGCTTAACACTTGGTCAATGTCTGAATAAGACATAAAAACATGATTATCATACTGTAGACTGAAGACACACAGTAGTTATGAGAGTAATAGGAAGGAGAACTCAGAAGAAATACCCCTCCCAAGAAAAAGTCAGCCTACAAATGAATGTAAAGTGATACATTGCAGCCATGTCTCACTTATACCTCATTCAGTAACTGGCCAAGTGTCAAGCAATAAATCATTATAATTGCACGATAAAAAGAACTTTTTATATCCTACGTTTTTTACATTTTCTGTCATAAATCATAAATTTGAAACCTGTCAAAATGAAGATTATAAATATGGGACATGTCAAAACAAATAAAATAACTTGCCGATTTTTTCCGAACTAACTTTCTATACAGCAAAATTTGATGAAAAAGAATTAAATTCGGCTGAAAGATGGCTAAAAGTATTAAAAAAATACAATTTCTTTGTGTTCTGAGCAATTCTAAAAGTTTCAAATGTCTAGCTACTCGGGAAGTTAGTTAAAAATCGATTGCAAGATGTGTTCTGGACAAACAAACAAGAAAGCAAGCTAATAAAAACGTAGTAAAACATAAAAGATCAGTCTTGATCATGAAAATAGGAGTAAAGTGAGGTTATGAAATTCAAAATGCGCACATTGGCCGCAATACTACTTTGAGAGACTGACTTTTTATGGTGGGTATCTGGAACATAGCCCTTTTTTCACGGTTATATTTTTGTTGAGGATTAAATATTATAATTATATTGAAATTACTTAATGCAATTAAAAGTTTAAGTATTTTAAATTAAAGCTAATTTATAATACATTTATCTCATTACAGCTTTAATTTTTCACGTTAAATATTTCTTAATATTTTCCTTCATCTTTTAATGTAGTACTTGAGATATTTATTTTAATATTCTTCTTTCCTGTGAGAAGAGAGTTTTAATATGATATATTTATAAATAATTTTAATACTGTCAAGTGGTTAAAATATAATTATGCACCGAAATCTGAATCTTTATTAATTTAATCCNAGTCCGTAGTATCTAGATTCTTTTCTTTCTTCGTCTCGATCACTGCCACTACTTCCTCTACTGACATCCCTCACATGTTTTGTACCACATCGTTTTTCCTTGGTCTTACTGTTGTCTCCTCTACGATCTGCCCTTTTTCGGCATACTTTAGAAAAATGACCCTTTTCCATACAGCTCCTGCAGACCTCATCTCTTGCAGGGCACTTGAATTTTTGGTGCCTCTCGTAGCCACACCACCCACATCTATTATTTTCCCCTCCTTTCACTTCAGTATTTTTAGAAACTTTTAACACCTCACTATCTTTAGTAAACCCAGTTTTAGGTTTCGATGTTACCTCTTGTTCGGCTCTTTCCATTGAGAGGGCTAATTCAAACAGCATTTGAAATCTAACCGGTCTCCCTCTTTCATCAACTCCGTTTGGCCATCTTTGACGAATTTCAATTTCAAACTTATCAAAATTAACTCCTACAGCAAACCTATCTCTTAATCTTTCGTTTACCGTATTGCCATAATTACAAGGGACACTTAATTCCCTTAGTCTATCAGCAAACTGCACAAATGTTTCCCCTGCCTCCCTTTTAGCTCTCTCAAATGCAAAACGTGCCGCGAATATTGTTATTTCAGGTTTAAATATTTTTTTAAATGCCCCCCTCAATACGTCATAATTTTGATCATCTATGTCATTGTCAATAAAATAGTTTTTTACAGATCGTAATGACTTTGGCCCTACATATGCCAGTAATAGTTCTTTCCGGGCTTTTTTGGCAATTTCGTTAGCCCCACCTAATCCCTTGACCCTACACATTCTTTCAAACTGGTCTATGTAATCATCCCAATTATACTTTCCTTCAACAAATTCATGGAATGAGAATTTTGTCATTAATAATGTCAAGTCATGATGTGTTTCCTCCACTCTCTCTTCGCTGTGGCCTTCCCTCCTGTTTCTTCTGGACATATTAGTTTATCCTCGTCGCCAATGTAATAACTTGGAACATCACTAATTTATTAATACAATTGACAAACATAAATACAATTGACAATACAATATGACAATGATTGTCATAATACTACAGCTTCCATATATTATAATTCGTAAAGAAAAATCACTGGGAGCAATAAAAATGTTATATGCAAAATTTAAACTCTAGTGAGAACACTGATCCTGGTAGCTGGTAAAGGGAATGTTGGCAAAATAGTGTTGCCAAAAATAGGATTCTGCTCTGGAATGTAGCATCACAAAAAACTAATATCCTCTCTTCCTGAGCGTCCAAGGTAAGGGAGGGAACCTTCTGAATATGATAATAGTTATAGGTAAGATTTTTATCAGACAGATTTTTCCAATTCTGACATAAGATCAATAAGGCGTTTGACTATGTATCTATGTAGGATTGTCAAAGTTTGCGTATAAGGTCATATCTATCATGTATAACGAAGATATCTACAGCACGGTACTACGGCTTCAACCCTGCATGAAATACAGTGTTGAAATATGTGACACAATTTTCTCCCATTCCAGTTGATCCGTGAATATTTTTATCACCCGAGTAGAGGATAGGGTGATGTGCAACACTTTTTCACTTCACTTCTCACCATATTTTTTTTTTTTCCTTTTTCTACGTTGCCTTGCCTACTCAATTCACACCCATCTCAAAAATAACACGTTTGAAGTTTTTTTCTTCTTATTTTTTACCCTTCTTTTATTTATTTTTTCATGTGAATTCTTATTTATTTAAGGTATGTAGGATAGGTGACAATATATTACCTTTGATAAAAAAATTTGAATTACAAATTAGACAGTGTTTTCAGTTTTTTTTTTTTGTTTTTTTAAATATAACAAGTTTTGTTAACATATCCTTAAGACCAGGGCTTCTATATATACTATAATATGCTTCTATATATTCTATATATGCTATATAAATATACTATCAAGGGTGGCACAAAAGTATGGAAACCCCTGAATAACTCGTCAGAAATGCATTTCTTTGAAAAAAGTTAAATACAAAAGTTTCAGGATTTTTCCTTTGCTATTCAATGGTAACCTTGTATTTGACCTTAACTTTGCCCTTCAGGGTCATTTAAGGGTCAACTTTGTTATTTTAAAAGGGAGCCCCCAATTTTTTTTGCATATTTGAAAAGAGCAGGAAATTTTATGTAAAATATGACCTTGACCAGACCTTGAGGATGACCTTTAAGATCATTCTAAGGTCAAAATTGTTTTTCCAATGGGAAACTCTAATTTGTATTCCGTATTTCAAAATAACCAAATTATTCCCTTAAACAGTGGCCTTGACCATGGCCTACATCAAGTCCTTGAACAAGACCTTTGAGGTAATTTTAACCCTCCCCCCTCCCTTTTTCTTATTATTTTATTTGTTTAAGTACTTTTATTCAATTTTTTTCTTGACGGTCAACCACATGACCTTCAAGGCCAACCATGACCTGAAGTTAGATAAGTTATAACTTAATAAGTTCGAATTTTCTTTACTTATGTTATTTATTTATTTTTTTTTTTAAACAATTCCATGCGAATTTAACTAAAATTCGAACAATCTATAAAATAAAAAGATTAAATAATATTATTTACGTGGTAATTTAAATTAAATATTACAATACACAAGAAAGTATATTAAAAAGTTAGTTGGAACTAGTTTAAAATTTAAAGGACCCTGATATTAATCTTAATTTTAATATAAATTGCATGATGATAAAAAAAGTGAGATAACACGAGTAAGTTTATGGTGACCACTCTAAGAGATAACAATGCCACACTGTGAGAAAGTGTGAGAGTGATGTCTTCTCCCTTTGACTAACAATGCCACACTGTGAGAAAGTGTGAGAGTGATGTCTTCTCCCTTTGACATCAAAATTTCATCAGAGAATATGATACATATTTAACTAACTAATTATCTCTCTCGTCCAAATTATATTTTCACTGTTTCTCCACCTTACCTACCTACTCAGGTGACATTGTAATAAAAACATTTTATTACAATAACGTCTACTTAACTCCCACATACATAAATTAATATCATATAATTATTAAATTATATAATTACAACAAATAAATAATTAAAAAATAAACTATTCCTTATTTTTAGAACGTTTTAAGAACCCTTGAGTCTATAATAAAGAAGTCTTATTTAAGCAATCAATGTCGTCTTCTTAAAAAATTCCATGAATTAAGTGGAAGTCCATTTTTCTTCTTCCGTCTCAGTCGGAAATAGTGTTTTCTTTTAAATGTTTTGAGTTAATGCCTGTCCGTCATTAAAACAAGGACACATGGAGCATGGAGCTAAACTACTACACTGATTTCAATATTTTTTTTTATAGTTTACTGTTTACAATTATAATAATTAAAAAGTCAAATCGAAAAACTAGAAAAAAAACTTTCTCTCATACAGAGTAAAATCGAAATAATTAATAAAAATGAATAAACATTTTTTGTAAACAAGCTGTCTCCCCATATCATGGACGCTTTAAATGGATGCTTTAAAAGAGCGATCACTAATTTATTATAAGGTAATGATTTTTCAGAACTTGAATGCCAAATTTCGGCCTAGAAGTTTAGGCTCCACGCGTTTGCGGAGATGAGCGTCAAACATTGACTATAAAAATAACTCTAATCCGAGGGATTTAATCTGGGAGTACCAACGAACACGTTTATAGCTATTAACTTACGAAAAATATTTTTTCCGAGAAAACGATCTACATGGTTAGACTCGTATTACAATGTACTAAATTTAATTCTATAATTATTTTTATTAAAATTGGCGAAACCGTTTTCGAGATATATCTTTGTTTTAATATAAATTTATATAATATTATAACACGAGTAAGTTTACGGTGACCAGTCTAAGAGATAACAATGCCACACTGTGAGAAAGTGTGAGAGTGATGTCTTCTCCCTTTGACTAACAATGCCACACTGTGAGAAAGTGTGAGAGTGATGTCTTCTCCCTTTGACTAACAATGCCACACTGTGAGAAAGTGTGAGAGTGATGTCTTCTCCCTTTGACTAACAATGCCACACTGTGAGAAAGTGTGAGAGTGATGTCTTCTCCCTTTGACTAACAATGCCACACTGTGANGCTCAGAAACGAAGCAACATGTAGAAATGTGATATTATATATTAAAATATTAACCAGAGCTGCTATTTCCTAACCTTTTTCCGGATGGTTTCAGCTGTAGTAAACAGCTAAGAAAACAATTAGTGACCCCCTTAAGGAGTTTGTCAAAATGGAAGACTAATAATAACAATAACTAGGTCAAATTCACTAGTCGATCCACGTGAGGCGGAAACTACGGGGCCACTACTTAGCCAGTTAGTAGTACCAGGGGTACTAAAGGGGATCCCTAAACCTAAAGGGGACCCCCATCAGTACATCCCTATGTGGAGGTCAAGGTGTAGGGCATATCATTAAGCTTATGATGAGGGGTCTCTATTGTTTAGCGAATAGTTTAGTATACATATATCTTTCTCACTTGCCGCTTTGTTTACTAAACCTTTTTTAATAATATTATAATTAGCAGGAAATAATATTTGCTATTTTAATATTATTAATTCTTACTAATTATAATATTTATAAGAATGAAAGAAAAATTATACAAAAGGTTGTGTTTTCTCTCTTCCCTGTTGTAAATTTTAAGGGAGCTGAACTTCAAATTCTATAAATAATAAATTTTAATACCAATAAAACGATACACCTATATTTTGTTCTAGAAATAATAGGTCTTTTGGTTTAATCGCAATTTTCAGTGAACTGAGCAATATCACAGCGCTATTCAATCCTTCATACGCATAAAGGTAAATCAACTGGGCCGATTTTAATTAAATTTGGTATACATGTTCAGAAAAATCATAAGCTTAGAATGAATTGTGGCATTTTTAGCTCTAAATTAATGAATCCTAGCCACCCATCAAAGCGAAAAAAAAGAAATAGATTCCGAAAACAGTTCCGCCTATTTTGATTAATAAATTTGTTTTCTATGTAAATTTATATACGAACCCTAAAAGTCGTTTTTCCTGGAAATTTAATTAAAATTGATAACAATAAATAAGATTTTGTTAAGATTCGAAAACTAAATTTAAATGACCACCTGCTGAACACTTTTCTAATATGCAGTATAATATCATAACTTTGTATCTATCAAAGTTTTGTTTAAATTTATTATATCAATTTTTTATATTTCAATTAATTTTTGTGGCTTTAACAAAGAAGGGTTAACCATGAACTCAATCAATCTTTAATGCACATTACATAAACTGTGAAAAAAACCCTTAACATTTTGGGCTGAAACTAACTCTAATAATAATAATCAAATATGGCATTTATATTACACAAATAGTTGGGAAAGAAATAACAGGAGTTAAAGTGAAAATATTTTTTATTTCTTCAGATGTTAGAAAAAATCCTTCAGAGTTTAGGCATTTTTCTTTCATTTTTATTAGAGTGTAATGGTTTTATATTATTGATGTTAGGGTCCTGTCTAAGAGTTTGGTTTTAAGAATTGTTTTAAAAACAGTGACATGATTTAAAGGTTGGTTTTGATTTACTCTGCTAGAGGCCTTTTAAGAAAGCTGGTTAATTAAAAAACTTTAACTTGCATTTCAAGACAGGCACCGGTGTGCTTGAAACGTAATCCAACCCTTTTAGCTTAATTCCAACGTGCCCAGAGATTCAACTATAACTCAACCCTATATAAAACTCTTACAATAAATCCTTTTTTTCTTTATATAAATAAAGTTTTCTTTTTTATTTTATTTAATTTCTCATTTCATCTACTTCTGAGATTTCTTGAGCTTGATATAATTAGAAATAAAAGTCCTGTTTGATTCAACTCAGTACTATATTTTCATAATTACGCGATCCAGTGTCTTCCATTTGCCAGTTTTTTCGGGTTTATGTAAAAATAATGTTAAAAATGATTCCTTTCCGGCAGATAATCGAATCCGATCTCTCACCCTTTGCAAGACAGATTTTTACGGATTCTTAAAACGTGTAACTCCATTAACATCGAATTTTCCATCACAATATTTTCTTTTCATATATACTTATATTTCTTTACTACAATTACGAGAAACAAAATAATTTAACAATTGGTCCGACAATCTCAAATAAATCTTTCAAGTATAAAATGCTGCGTTGGGACACACTTGAGCATTCGCCCCGATTTTCTTAGAAATGGACAGGACGAGCCGAACGGAAACGCATGCTCATTCGAGGCGAATGCTCAAGTGTGTCTCCGCCTTTAGACCGAATATAATTTTTTCAATATAATTTTTCAATATTATGACTGAATCCATGTAAAGAATCAAAATAATTTTGAAAGATTAAAATTAGACTTCCAATTGGTGTGGCACATAGCTTACTTGCATTCTATCACGTACTTTATTTATTTTATGCTTATACAAGCCATTTTTGTCTAATTTGTTTGTTTTCCCCCGTTTTTATATTCAATCAAAATTGTATGATTTTTTACATGAATGAAAGTTAAAGATTAAAGAGCAAAAATTAAAGTACGCATAAGGTTCAAATTAATGTAGGGCTATCTGCGAGTTACTTTCGATAAACTATAAATGGTCCATACAAATCAGATAAGTACTTATGAAGCTATAGGTGCAAATAATTTATTTGCACCTATAGCTTATTTGAAATAAATGTATGTGCATGTGGAAGAGAAACTAATGCGCAGAAGGTTTAAACTTATATGGGACAAACAATGGGCTAATCATGATCTACCATCCAAATTTCATCACAATCGGACGAGTATTTTTAGGGTATGTTGGTTCGCAAAAATAGATCGACTAAGAGACCGACCAGACCTATAGGCAGATACGAAACCAAAAATTTTCCCTGATGTCTGAAACGGATTTCTGTCTTCGAATTATTGAAATCTGAGAAAAAAAATGTTTCGATCTTCAGAACGATCACATAGCTTCTGTTTCCCTAAGCAGTAAGCTAAAGCAAACAAATTTGACAATATTGGCTTGTAAAAGCATAAAAACTAATAAAGTACGTGATAGGATGCGAGGAAGCTATGTGCCACACCAATTGGTAGTATTTTTTAAAAAATACTGCCAACCTTAAAAGGGGTTGGCAGTAAAGTACTATCAACCTGAAAAGGGGTTGATAAAGGAAAAAAAGGAACCCCTGGTCTAAACGCACCTCTCACAGTTATTTAAATAACACACAGTTATCACATAATTTAAATAATACACAGTTATTAAATAATATATACATATATTATTTAACTGATTTACTTTATTTAACATATTTGTTAAATAAAGTGTGCAAAAGGTGCATTTTCATTTCATTTCGGGTTTTTCTTTTCAAATACAAATAATTTAAAGGGTTTAAAATTGCATTAACAACAAAACAATCTTTAAGTACATAAACTGCTTAAAATCAAAGTATAAAACGAAATAATTTGGTTGGAAAAAGTCATCAATATTTAATAAAAGGTAAAGCTAAGTATTGAAATTAAGCTTAGCAATAAGTCATTTGGAAAATGAAGGGACGAATCAATTGTTTTGGGTCCAAAGCAAGGGAAATCGTTGATTAATAGAAAATCTCTCTTCCTTTGTGCAACTTTGGCTGTTTCTAAATATGGATTTACCAAATGAATCCCCAGTTTAAACTTTCCTCCGTGGTTTCTTCAACCTTTTGGATAATTATACACATAAATTTAAATTGAGATAAATTAAGCAAGTTTGATTTAAATGAAGCAAGAGAAGTGAAATTACAACTCTTGTGGTATTATTGTTGCTGCTATGCTTACTTTAAAATCTTGTTATATTATTCTATAGATCTTTATGGTACTCACATAGATAGACACACAGACAATCTTCAATTACGGTCAGTTTAACTTAAAATATACTAAAATTACGGTGTAATTATTTATTTTATCACTGTGTTAAAAATTGGTGATAACTATGCAGTTTAGATTAATCTTTTATGTACTATCTTTAAAGGCCTTTATAGGCGGGCACACTTTTATTGCTATAGTGGATGTTTAGATCGAGTGTCAATAGAGCAGTGCTAGACTACACTACTTCGCTCTAGCTAATGTCGTTTACGGTGTTAGCTATCAGTTTGCTCGGGAATCGGACTAAATTTTCCAGTTTAGCGCTCTTACGAACTGAGCTACACTGAAGAATACTTTCCTCTGTCAATTACGATATCTAATCCCGAAGTAAGCTTTTTAAATTTTTCCACATGTCCAGAAGTCAACAAATAATGTGTCACCTCTATAAAAATGGTGTCGTTGGTTGTATTTTAAAGGACTAACCTCTAGAGTCGAGGAAAATAATATTCAAATCCACTTATAAATGGGAAAAATATTAAAGGAATAAAATAGTTATGGGTACATAGAAAATACAAAAGTGGATCATAGGTAAATATTCTTGTAGAAGTAAATAATTAAATAAATTGGTAAGGCGTGAATTCTCATGTAAAAAGGGTTTCGTTGGTTTTGTGAAACAAAATTAGTAAGGTTGAGGAGGGGGGGGGGAACGAAAAATTTAGATGTTTCTTAACAAAATGGCGCCGAAAATGAAACACTAACCCTAAGTGGTATATATATTTGTAATCTACTCTTCAATACCTTTCATTTGATACCCCACNCGGTGCCTCAGGAGAAAACTTAACCTCGAGCAGGAAAACATACTTCTCTCCCTTGTTGCGTAAATAATTATTTATATATCCTATAGAATTTTAAAACTCTCAGAGGGCAGGTCCGAAGTTTGGATACCCGTGGATAAATTAGATTTAAAACATATAGGGGCTTAATAAGAATTAACAATTTTCATAACAGATGTCAAAATGATTTAAAAGAGTATAATATATTAAACAAATAGTGAATTAACACTTTTATTTACTGTAGTCAAAATGATTGACAAGAGAAACATAGGTAAAACAAATTGGGGATTAATAAATATTAATGATTTCTTTACTGTTGTCAAAATCATTGACAAGAGAAACATAGGTAAAACAAATTGGGGATTAATAAATATTAATGATTTCTTTACTGTTGTCAAAATCATTGACAAGAGAAACAAAGGTAAAACAAATTGGGGATTAATAAATATTAATTATTTCTTTACAGTTGTCAAAATGATTGACAAGTGAACGAAACATTAAACAAATAGGGTGAAATTAAAAATCAATCTTTTTTTTACAGACTTCAAAATGATTGATAAAAGAACAATAGATTTAAAAAATAGAAAATTAATAAAAGTCAATATTTTTTTTATTAGAAGTATCAAAATTATTGACAAGACCGCAATAGATTAGAACAATTTTATTTACAGGTATTAAATTAATTTTAACAATGATAGCGAATATGGATAATAAGGTCATAAACCATATAACCAGTTCTAATATAATTATTCTAATCTATTGCTGTCTTGTCAATAATTTTGATACTTCTAATATAAACCATATAACCATACAAAAAAATGATATGAATGTATACATAGCAAGATAATGAAATAAATAATAAACGCAAATAAAAATAACATTTATTTTGCTTTATTGTTCGTGGATAAATTCACTATTTGTTAAATGAAGTAGACGACGCGACTCTAAAGGGCGATTTTTTTGGATCATAAATTTATTTGTAGGTTGGTTTATCCCAATTCAACCAGCATGTGAAACAAGTTTGTAGACCATTAAATAAAATTTATAACAGGGATTAAGATATAATCTTTTTAAATGAAGTACTAATGTAGATGAGAAAAAAAAACAAAAATGAAACAAAAATGAAACCACTTAAATGTGCAATAAAAGAAGTGTTCTATATGAGTTATAAAAGAAATTTGATTTCTCTAGTGTGAGTTATTGCTAAGTTTTCAATTTGATTTTATTAGTTTTTTATGTTCAATGTTATTGTTTTTATATCAATGCTATGAAGTTTGTATTTTATTTCAATGTTATTAAGGGTTCACTTGTACAGGTTGAGAGTTGAACTATATTTTATTTTATTTTAATTGATTACTAATATTTTTATTTTATTTTTATTTTAATTGTTTCAACAATTAAATAATGCACAAACACGACATTATGTTTGAAGATTCTCAAATTCAGTTCATATATATGTATTTATGTACATCAAATTATGCACTACCTTAAGACGCATATTGATCCAAAGCATATTATGCTATAAATTAATATACACAAAATTATGTTATTTTAATTGTTATTTTTAATTGTAATTGTAAGTGCATAATAAGCGAATATTGTAGTTGATATTAAATTTAAAACTAATCCGCAGTGCAAGAACTTCAGGAAGGTTTAGAATGTTGTGCAAAAATGCAAAAATCATGCCAAAAAGTTCATTAAATTACATATCTAATGGATGAAACGGGGTTAGCGTGTTACTCCAATAGCTGTATAAACCGTATACGTAGAATACTGAAAAAAACTTTATAATACTGTGTAAAACTGTAAGGTCTTTTCTGTTAGTCCCCTATC
>KZ652526.1:137954-154869 GCA_001010745.2 Gerris buenoi | reverse complement strand
TTTTTGGGTCTTTTCTGTTAGTCCCCCCCAGGCCTTTCGGGCGCTTTTTCGCGTATAAAAGGTTGCACCCTTTTATTTTTGGGTCATTCCGATATTCCACAACTGTCTAGTGTACAGAAAGCTAAAAAACAATGTGCTAGGTAGATCATCTCATTTCTTATTGGCATACATACATAAATAAACACATTTTCAAGAAAGTATAAGGTTAAAAAAAAAACACAACTTGCGGCTTGAAACTCATATTTTTTATAGGAAAGACAGTGCATAAAGTTATCATATCAGACAGGGAAAATGACATGTTATGGCAAGATGGATAAAGACGTAATAATTTGTAAATATTGGACTCCCAACTCAAAGCGTCTACTTCACTAATAAGAATTAGATTATTCTTATTAGTGCATTCTTTTACATCGCAATGCTGGATGAACGCGAAGCGTTCATGGCCTCTTGTCAAGTCATGGCATTTGAACCTGGTGCGAGTACTCCTGAACAGAGGGCAGTGATGAGCTATTTATATACATTATATTATAGGCATATTATTAATGTATTACATCATTATGCTGTTACAATGTGATGTATAACACATCATACATATATTACTTATCTTATAATTATGCTATACTATACATCAATATGAATATTATTAATGTATAGCATATTAAAGTTTTGTCAATTCTCACTCCCCTTATAGCTTAATTTTATAGTTTAAGAGTCATTCAGTCTCATTATTATAAGATATAATAACTTTAATATAATATATTTATTAACGGTATATAATATATATTACTGCAGTGCACATATAATATATATTACTGCAGTGCACACTATTATCCTGCCGTTTATGATAAATTACCGCCTAACCACTACTAAACCAATCATCATCTTATACTAGTGAAATTATGATTAATTATTTCTCTAATAATTAATATATTGACACACACATTAATGATAGAGCAAATCGATACCAAGTATATTTATTATATTTATCTGTACAAATTTCAAAACATTTATAATCTTTTTCTCTTGGCTCTTAGTTCTAATATTTGTGGATAATAGGGTAGAGTTGTGGACGCTCAGACTCGTTTATGGGCTCGTAAAAATCTTTGCCCGGGATATAAAGGCCACTTATAAATTTCACCCTCAGACCATAAAAGAAATGGGAAAAGTAGAAAAAAATCGTAAAGAAAAATATATATCTCTACGTGAATAAATAGTCTACACTCCATATCTTTCAGCTTTAACTGTTTGAGACACCGCTCGATATCTAGACATCGTTAGCTTCAACTTTTCTCAGAACTTTTCCGGCAAGCAAGAATTAAAGGTCACATAGAAATCAAGGTTATTAAAAAATAAATAATAAACTTTTAACATTAAGGAACGAGGATTTCCACAAGATTAAACTTAAAAATAAAGTACTCGATGCACCTCATGTACTTCGTATTCACATTTAGGTTTAAAATAACTCGGAAAGAACGTAATTTTGCAAAAACGATTAGAATCTTTGATTTTAAAATTAAAAAAATGTAGAGTCAGTTGGGGTAATTGTGAACAAATTTTAAAGTTTTTACAAAAACTTGGATTTCCCTAGTTTTATAAATTAAAGGATACATTTTGTGTTATCTTGTTGATTTCACCACTACTGCAGTGTGATGATGGAAATTTGGTGTTTTTAGTAGTGATTATTAAGTGGTGGTAGCCTATTCACAATTACCCCTTAGGATAGGGGGTAAATGAGAATGACCATTTTTGCTACTCAGGTAGGCTCAGGAAAAAATAGATTTAACTGTACTAAACTGGAAGAAGACTACTACTAATAATAATTCTGACCGTTTCAGATTTATACCTTCCAGAGGTTGGTTACTATGACCGTGCCGAATTTTGTGCGAATCGGTTCAGCCGTTCAGGAGAAGTACGAGTATGTGTCCAACCAAATGCAAAGTGTATAATGTGAAGAAAATCTAAACACTTTTAAAGTTGTTTGTCCGCTTTTTTTGCATCACCAGATTAAAATAGAGGGAAGTTTACAATCAGCTGTCAGGAAAGAACGGGAACCCAAAATATAACTTACCAATAGTGTCATATATACTAGTGCCATAGTGCCAATATAGTAATATACTTAACAATAGTGCCAAGCTTCAAGATCACCAAACATGGAATCCTTAAATAACCTTTCAGAGGGCTAACAACTTTGTTCACAATAGCCCCATTTTCACAATTATCCCACCTGATTTATATACAAATTTAATCATAAGCGAGCATGTAGTTCTTCTAGAAATAATCTAGTTTGATTTTTTCTAGTAATTTTATGTCACGTTATTTCAATGTTTTTGGTTTTGGCTTATATAGTACCCCAAATTTGGAGCTAAAATCAATTTCTCTCGGTATATTTTTTTTAACATATAAGCCAAATCATCGAAATCGGCCTAGTAGTTTAGGCACCGCGCATAAGCACTACCAATCTCTTTGTCAGTCTACCAATGTCTTGTCTCTTGTCTCCAAGAGACAAGAGACGGCACTCTATAAACTTCAGAGGAAAGACTAGAGACAGACATTTTTTACCTCGAAGAGACTCAGAGAACCTCGATCGTTCTGAAGAACGAACTTTNTTAAGTCACATAATATCTCATTTACTGTAAAACAAAGGTTGCATACTGCATACATTTTTTTTTTTTAAATTTAAGCTTATCAATGTTTATCAATTTTAAGGAGACAAAAATTGACTAAATTTAAGCGTTTTTTAAAATTAAATCGCCGGGACCATTTTCGAAGTTTAATATTTTTGAGGAGGCAGCATCCTTAAATTTAGAAGTAAAACTTGAAATAAGCACGAAAGCACGTATACTAAATTTCAGTGAAATCAGCCTAGTAGCGTCTGCAAAGACGACGGACTGCCATTTTGTAACAAACCACTTTTTAGGAACATTAAAACGCCTCTCTATCAATCTATCAAATTTTTAAAATGATTTGGAGCTATCACAATACTTTCTATATGTTCTACGTTTGTGATGAAGTAAATAGATGAATAGTCCTTATGAAAGTATTGAGTAGAAAGTATGTCTACTCTACCAAATATGTATAAAAAACAAACATGGGAATCATTACTGTTCAAATACTAAAAATTGGGAATGAACCAAATTGAAAAAACCAAAAAAAGTTGTATGTAAATGTAAAAGCTAAAGGAATTAAAGATTGCTATAATTATTTATATTGTTGCTTTAAGTTAACATCGCGACTTTGAAAATTCATACAGATAGTAGAAGCGAAACGTCAGGCTTGGGGACGTGGATTTCACCAGAGAACCAAAGAACGGAACAACCCGTGGAAATACGCTCCAAGGAATTTCAAGATCTTTAAGATAAGTGTCATCTGTTTTGTGTGCGGTTGTACATTATAATCATTAAGAGGACGTGTTGTGTGGAAAGCGGAAAGCCATTGTCTTTTCACAAAAGCACAAGCCATGTTGTAATGGAAACCTCTGTTATAACATTGATAACTGAAGAAGCTTAAGCTGCGTAGCTTCATGATAACCGTACTATGTTATAAGGGAATATAAAACCTATAAATTCTTGCTGTTGGTCAGCGTATTGACCAATAGCGTTAGGCACAAAACTCACCCAATTTAGAAATAATTCCTACAAAAGGTTTTCTTTTGTTTGAACGTCCTCATTTATGTCCCAATATAACCCCCCCCCCCTTCCCCGGCGGAACTATGGAAAAGGAGAGAGGTGTAAAAATTAGGGCTTGGTTTTTTAAACAGAGCCTTTTTTTTTTTTTTTTCATTTACATCTCTAATTAAAAGTACAAAGAGAAAAAAAAATTCCATTTATATAGTGCCATCTGCTAAAATTTTGGAATACTAAAGTATTTAAATTTAAAAAGAAAAATTTCTCAGAATAAAAATTCACTTCTAATCCTCAGATTCTAAAATATCTTTCCCCATACATACAGCGGTGCTACATTTAAGTCATATAATATCTCATTTTATTCATTTTTCCACACACATTTATTTTATTGTTAAACAGAGGTTGCATAAATTTTTATTTTTTAATTTGAGGGAAATAAAAATAGACTAAATTTAAACGTTTTTAAAATCGAAATCGCCGGGACCATTTTCAAAAAATAATATTTTTGTGGAGGCAGCATCCTATTTAGAGGTAAAACTTGAAATAGGCACGAAGGCCTATTTCAAATTAAATTGTATACTTATACCAAATTTCATTGAAATCAGCCCAGTAGTTTAGGCTCAACGCGTCTGCTAAGGCGACGGACAGCCATTAGCCATTTTGTAACAAACCAAATTTTTAAAATTATTTTGAACAACCACAATACTTTCTATATATGTTCTACGTTTGTGATGAAGTAAAAAGATAACTAACTAACAATATCAATATACTAATATATTTTTCATTTCAGAGTTAAACATAGATGGAAAATAAAAAATACATGTAACAATATATCGCTGGTATTGCGCGAAAAAGGCATAAGTGCAAAAAGTCGATTTTACAGGAGAGCAAAAACAAAGTTTGAATACAAATATCTCCTACATGAAAACATATTTTATAGGTGATATATTTTTTTACTAATAGTGTGATTACCTATCTTTAAATATGCTATNAAAAATACAAAAATACAAAAAAATACAAAAAGCTCCTCTATGTTGCTGTGTTCCTGGAGTGTGAGGTAAACGTAATGCATTAAATACAAAAATACAAAAAAATACAAAAAGCTCCTCTATGTTGCTGTGTTCCTGGAGTGTGAGGTAAACGTAATGCATTAAATATAAGGAAAGAAGATAGCAGATTGTTCCAGCCAAATAGGGTTAAGACCGAGGCAGCTTATAAGGTGGCATAATATATAAAGATTAGTCTGCCAATTAGTATGGCACATCACTTCCTCACGTCCTATTGGTTATGCTTTATTGATGTTGTGCCTTTTCAACCAATAACTCTAATTTATTCTAATTAGTCTAATTTAATTATTTTTTCCTTTCTTTTATTTTAATCTGTTAAAATTTACTTACAATAATTTAATTTGATGTAATTTTTTCTAATACTGTAGGTACATTTGATTACTAATTTAAGTACATTCCGTAATTTTTAGTTCCACATAAAATGCCTCAACTACTAGTTATACCTAATAAAGATTTTTATAGTTTTTATTGTACATTTTCCTATTTTTCCTGTATTGTTCCAATTGTTCCTGTGTTGTTCCTTGAAAGGTCACTTCTACCTTTTTTTTTTTTTTTTAATTTTTATTGAATAACACAACTACAATGTAAATTGTAATAAGTGATAATGATAATAATGATAATGAGGCGTGAAAAGACATGAAGAAGAAGTAGTCCAGTGACTACACTTCCTTAGCAGTAAATACATGTAGTAAGGTATTTATAGTATAACTAATGATAAAATAATGTTAAAAAAGCGGATTAGATTCATTATAATAAATGTTTAAGATAATACAAGAGAAACAATATTTTAAGATAAGAGATCTCTAGGCCATCTCCTCTTCAAACGTCTTGGTGGATTGCTTGGGATAAACTGAGAGGACAGAAGTTGTACAAGAGGATTAGGATGGTGGGATATGGATTCATGGATTTTTTTATATCGGGATACGGTTAGATCTCGGTCAAAAGGCACATTTAAATCTTCATGGAGAGTTAGGTTAGAAACATAAAAAGGAGCATTGGTTATTTTTCTAAGGATTTTTGACTGCAGGATTTGGAGAGGGAATTGGAAGGCTTGGTGCTGCCCCACACTTCTAGACCGTAGGTCCAAGCTGGTTTTAGAACTACGTTATAAATACGAAGCTTGTTGTTAAGAGAAATCTTAGACCTACGATCAAGAAGGCTGAGCAGTAAACTTCTACCTATAGCTTACTTTTTGAAATATTATTCCTATATGTTCCTGCTTTTATCCGACTTAGTTTGGACAAATCGACTGGCGTACTTTTGATTAATTTTTTTTACTATCTAAAATTAAATTCTTCCTACTTAATAAACATGTTATTCCGACACTAACAAATCATATTATCTTTAATACAGATTTAAACTATTTTCTACCATACTCTTCTTTAGGGAAAAATAAAACTTTTTGGGTCCGGTTTTGTACAACTTATCCCATTTTACTGATGTTTGGATCGTTTGTCCAAAAGTAGCCCACATATGGTTCTATATTTCCTATATTCATATTTTTTAGAGAATAAAAATAAATGTGACCTTATTGAGAATCAAAACATGTCCAAGCATTCACCCTTTTTAATCCGTCAGCTTTTATTATTTTTTTATACTCATGCAACCTACAGCGAGCACAGTGCACACGAAATTATTTTGTTAACTTCGATAGTTTATTTATAGTATTCTATTGTTTCTATTGTTTTAAGTTATTGAGGGCTCTCATTATGTTATATAGGGGGAAAATATATACATGTTATGTTAGTTAAAATTATTAATAACTTGATTGTATTCGCATAGTGTTCCATTCATTTTTAAATGATACAAATTAAAATAGTTTTCAAAAAAGAAGGAGAAAAAAAACAAAAAAAAGTCCAGTCATGCACCATGACTTAATGAGCGAATTTTCAAAGAAATCTGCGTATTATTGGCTTATGATTATGAGGAAAAATGTGGTTTAGAATTTGAATGGGTGAAAAAAAAATAAATAAATAAATGGTACACACGGGTACAGGGTACAAAAGTCAAAATAGTATTTACCTTTCAAGATGTATGTTGCTGTATGTTGTTGGGGGGTAAAATGGAAATTACACATTTATATGCCATTTTTGACACTAAATTGTCAAAATTTGACCCCAAATGAACTCCAAAAATTCTGGCCAACGAACTCATCCTTTCTTTTGAAATTATTGACATTTTAAAATTTGTTTGAAATTGTTAAGTGCTAAGGGAGATATCGTCTGGAGAGAGACATATATTCATACATATATACATACATACATAAAAAAGTGTTAAATTTTAGGAATCGATTCAGAATGGTCATTTTCAAAAATTCTCATTACAAAAATTTTGAAGCCATTGCAATAGCTTAATTTTCTTCGAAAATTCGCTAAAACATTCAGAATCATATAAATCAATCTGAGTCTCAAAAGCAAATTTTTTCGTGCCAACACAAATTTCTTTTTTTAAAGTAGGTATAGTACCTATACATCGTATATGAAAAATGTTAACTAATAAACAATAAAATAGGGGGAAAATTCGCATAATAGAGGATAAACTGGATAGATTTACTCGAGGTAAACATCAGTGTATTAGAGAATATCGCTGTCAACAACACGCTTAAATTATCTCTTTATTGTATTCATCTCACGCATAAAATAGAGAGTCCCTCTCTCTCCAATATTAATTGATTATTTAGCCAAAGGCATTTTGTCTAATAAATTGGTTATTTTATTACTATTTAGTGAAATGTGGTTCATATTCATTATAACGAATAAGCGTTATTATGGAAATCCTAAACAATAAAAAAGTTGATTTGTTGGAAAAATCAGCTGTGACGGAGAAAGAAAAGTCTTTCCAGGTATATCTGCTGAGTATCTGAACAGCTTTGTACATTACAACCCATCGTCAATAATATCAAGACTAGTGGAAAAAAGCTCCAACACAACAGTATAATTGATAAAAACCTGATATCAAGGCTAGTGGAACAACAGCTGCAACACTACCGTCACAATGATAAAAACCTGATATCAAGGCTAGTAGAACAACAGCTGCAACACTACCGTCACAATGATAAAAACCTGGAGAAGGAAGCTGCAATCTGCTGAGATAGCAGACCTGAAGAAATTGACAAAATTGACAAAACTACTTCGATCATGACTGATACATCTACTCCGTATTACTGGAGACCATCTACATGAAATTTTGCAGACAACAGTTAATCCTCACCTACTATGTAAATGTCCATGAGTACTCACTCTATCAACTAACTTAGTATCTACTATCACAGTGCAAACATAAAACAACGACAAAACAGCAGTTCAAAAAAATCGTATACTATTGTCTCCACATTCTATACACAGTTCACAGCTATCGCTTGATCAAAGGTGTACCCAGCTTGTGTAGTACTTTTATTTTACTTTTAAATATTAATATTGTAAGGTGCAAGTCAGTTCCATTTCCACCCTTCCCGTTCCTTAAAGTAGGAGAAATTGGAATTGCTTATAGATATTTACCTTGCCCATGCAGACCTATAGAGCGTTATATTTTCCAGCCTTTCTCTTTCCAACCTGACTATTGAGATCACCTACAATACAATATAATAATATTTTCTTCAACGATATAGGTTCATTATTGCGATCACTTATTTTAGTTTATTTCTTCATCATTGGAATTGCTAGTTGGTGCATTCACCTAGAGACAACAGTTGTATTATTATTGTAAAACAAGTTTATTTTTAGAATAGCTATCCTATCGTTATGTGCATACATTTTTTTGATTACGATTTTCCAAGGTAAGAAAGCCCTCCTTTCCAAGGAGAATCACCTATTATGGTAAAATATATTCCAAATTTTCTTTCTGTGTTTGCCTTATACTGTCTTCTTACTTCAGATAAGCCAAGAATATTATATAAGAATATTTTAACATTTGAACAATGCTTTTTCTGGTTCTACCAATTAATTTGCATATGCTGTAGATTGTACAATCATACCAGCAATGGTGAAACTACTTAATTTTGTTTCTTTACGTTTTTTTTTTTACTTTTATTGATAGTGGGAGGTTTTTTTGTCGTAATCTCCTTGTGTGACTACAGCCAACCTATTCTAAGAGATGTAAGTTCCGAAGTTAAAGATTATTTGTGATATATGCTGATCTTTGATAAGAGCTCTTTGTTTTGACTGCCTTTAGTTCCACTAAAGCATTTTCAGTTTATCGGTTTTCCATCATACGGAGGTTTCTGTTGATAGTACAGAACATTTCGACTCAGACAAGTTGAGTGGAATCTTGTTAGTGTAACAAGGTAAAAAGCTTTTGTTTTTGTATTTTTATTGGTTGGAGGTTGCATCTTCATTTTCTCAACTGGTTTGTTTAGAGGAGATTGACTTGGTGACTACGTGTTATTATTTTTATTTTATTTTATCTTATTTCCTTCTTTAACAACAAGTTTATCTTATACCAGATAGACTAAATGAACATTGTTTTCTTGAATCATTTCCTACTTCAGACTTTCTTCATTTCTCCCGTAGATACTCCAGGAGGAAAATCTTACACAGTTTAGATTTAAACTGCCTTTATGTTTAGATCGATTCCGAAGAATTTCATTTACGAATTTAACTGCTCTAATGCAGGTCTCTTGCAGAAACTAATTGATTGCAGGTCTTGCTTCTTCTCCTTCAGACTTTCCTCTTATCCTATCTTTTCTCTTACCTATATATCTTAAACATTGATATCTACATTTATATATTTAATCATCCACTACTTGTGAAATTAAGGGATCACTTAGGTTTTCTTGTTTTAATCTACTATAAAGACAATCCTACATTTACTAAATTAAAACTCTTTTCCATCTGCTCGGTATATTCCATGCGCTTTTAGTTTTTCTTTTGTTTCTACTCCGTTTTAACAAGACTTAACATAATAGAACTTTTTACTTTAAACAAAGACAGCTGAATATCAAGAAAAATAAAGCTTAACATTTAAGAAAAACAAATAACACTTTAAGGCACAGGATATCCCTCAAGGATCCTTCCAATTTGTCAATCTATCTAACTCTCTGTCTGTTTGTCACAATCTTAATAAGTTTATAACGTATAAACGTAAAATTTTACGTATTTCCACGAAATTTAAATTCCAATCACGAATCTTAGTTGATGACTTGGTTTAAGTGAAAAATCTAAAATCTTCAATATTTTAGCAGTGGGTGTAATTTATTACGTTACAAATTATTTAAGCAAAATGTCCTTTCTTTACGCATTTTAATGAGCCAAATCGAATGTGATAATTTTGAGGTCGATATAATAATTATTTATTGAGATATAATAGTAATAGATTATTTATAAAAACACCTTTTTTTATCATAAATCGATAAGAAATTAATTTTTCAATCGATTCACCTTGATAAAATACGCATGTAAGGACACCTTACTTGACTAATTGAATTTAAAAATTTTATTAATAGCTCCCAACCCTAAAAAATATTAAAGTCTTACAAGAAATTAAATTCTACGACCAAGATGAAACTATTAACCAAAATTCACAAATGGATGAAATTTGTCTTTTTTCAATCACTTATTTAATAAATAATACTCATACTACGTAGGCAATCCAGAAAGTAGCAGACGTTTTGGCCTAACGTGGAAGTGGGCAGGGCTAGAGCCGCCAACTTAGCATCAGTGCATTCCTACACTCTGTACGCATCCAGCAGGGGTAGTTTGAGTGTCGTGCGTTTTGTACTTTGTCTGTAGTTGAGTGTTAAAATGAGCGCCGCAATTAAAAACCCCGCCGACTGTGAAGTGCAATCTATGATAAGGTTTTTATTGGGAAAAATCACAAACCAATTGAAATTTATCGCCAGATTGGTGATGTTTATGGCAAAGGAATAATTAGTGAGAGCCCATAACTCATCAGTGGTACAAAACGGCAGTCGATGGAATGGGGACACACGAAACCGCATCAGAAACCAAGGAAGTGTGAGCAAACACTGACAGCAAGAAAAGTTATGGCTACTGTGTTTTGGGACGCTCAGGGTGTGCTTCTTGTTGATTTTCTTGAACGTGGCCAAACAATCAACTCAGAGTGTCAACAGTGTCAACATCTGACTGTCAACATGACAGTGATCAGTGTCAACATTTTGACACTGATGATGAACTGGATGACTGTGTAAACAAGTAATTGAAATCGCAGGCGGCATATTTCTACAGAGAGGGTATGGAAAAACTTGTGCCACGTCATGAAAAATGCCTCAATTTGAACGGCGATTTCGTAGAAATGTAGCCTAAGAGTGTACCTTTAAAATGTATATAATAAAGTTTGCTTTTTTTCACTTTGTTTATTTCTTATTTCAAAACGTCTGTTACTTTCTGGACATCCCTCGTATGTTAGGGTAGTCTGATGCAGCATTTGCGAATAATTGCTGCAGATAATTTACCTTAAATCAGAATCATTATCTATTTTTTAATTTTTATCTATTTTTAATTTTTTTTTATTATGTTTTGCTATTGAAAGAAGCCATAATTTTATTATTCAGTGAATCAATATGAATAACACAATTTGTGGAAATAAAGTGAAAATTAAGCCACGTGCCATTTTATATCCTTTATATCTTGAGTAAGGTCATCCTCCCCCTTCCCCTCCACTTTATTGAGATTGTTCAAGGCAAGCCTTCTGTTGTCCAACCTCTTATCATTTTATCTGATAAGCTAAGGAGTTTTCTCACTTATTAAATTAAAAAGTGGAAAAAAAGTTTGCGTGAAAATGGGTCTTTTTCATGGGGTTTTCTTTATCGAAAGTTAATATTGATATAACTAGAATAGAGCATGAATCAACCAGATTGTATAGGCTGTTTTAACCAAGATTTTTGAAGATATTTTTAAACTGGAAAAATGTAACAAACTTCTTGTAACAAAGAATAAGAAAATACGTACATATAGAATGATATTAATCATATAATTAAATTTAAAACTTTTCTCTTGTGTCAGTATATACCACGAAAAAAATACGGTTTTTGATAATATTTTTCAAGTTAAAAAACAACCAATATTATCTGTAAATACCATTTAATTTTCTATTTTCTAAACATATTATACTTTTGCTTGTCTTAGTTTTTCTCTCTAAAATATATATGTATACTTCATATTGTAAAAATTTCTGTTAAACTAAGTAACAAAAAAATGTTTTCAACATCTGTGTTTTAACATGATTTTGATATTATGTGAATTGATATCAGCTATGTATGTAGATAAGGGTATACACTTATATCTATGTATATTATATATTACAACCCCTCCCCCTCTGTCGTATATGGGTGCTATATATGTATATATATATCGTAACATATGTTATATCACCCTTATCATGTTTCAGTTAGTAGAAAGGAGAGCCCAAAACACACGAACCGTATAAACTTTTTTTTTGTTTCTTATTAATCTTAAAGTTGGGAATTCATATTTCGATTTACTGCCACACCACAAACTCTTATCTTGTTTCATGAGAATAAGTCCCAAAAAAAATACAGAATTGCATATTTGGAGGGAATAAAATTAAAAGAGCCAAAACTAAGGTATTTGGCATACGACAAATCACAATACCAAATATATGAGAACTATAAACAACGTTCCATAATACAATGTTCAATTTATTTTTATTGAAGCCAGCGTAGCAAGCTTCATACATTTAACAAAACATGCATCATCTAGACAGACAAGGTTTACGTATCTGACAATAACTTGAGTAAAAGATGGCCGATTTAGTTGAAATTTACTATATATGATCCTTTTTCTAATGCTCAGGCTAAATTTATTGGACACTGTTATCCGTCCAAGAGTTCAGGCGCAACGCTTTTAAACGTGAGCTTCAAATGAAAACTGGGAATTTCAAGAACGGGAACAGATTCTAAATTTATGTACATATTTAGAAGTTTTTGTGTAGTGAAGTGAAATATTTTATAATAGTTGAAATGGAATGGCCGGGACGTGTAGGGGAGTTAAGGAATAGTTGAAAATACTTCCCCCCTCACAACACGGCTATCTATTACAATGATATACTTTAGCTATCGACTCATGATTAACTTCCTAATATTCATTGTGTTTACGCCAGTTGACTGTTCAGAATAAATATTATTTGTAAAGTTTTGTTTTCATTTAGATAAGGTCGATAGGGCACTGAGGTAGCGTCTCATCGGCCATCCCGTTTTTAGTTGGCTTCTGGACTTGGTTTCTAGAGGTCAGACTGCCGTTTTTATAACCTTTCGTTTTTACGTTATTATTTTACGTGAAGTTATTATCTTTTATTCAGTAGCTCAGAAGTTCGGTGGTTAAACTTTTATTGCAAACGAAAGTGAATTTTTCCGCGATACGTAGGTACAGAAGACACCGGGGGCCCCCCACCTGCATCCACCAACCTGCGTACCGGCGTGTTGGACTTTCCCGTCAATCGGGGTAAGCGTTGTATGATTTTTATTATTTGATTTAATTATTTCATTTGTACGTAAGTGGCGCGTACAAATTGCATTTCCCTCGTTTCAATGAAAGAGCAACGCGATGCCTAGTTATATGATATATTACTAGGCATCGCGTGGTTCTATCATTGATATATCATCATAGATAGTTAATCATGTTGAGTTATAGTTAAACAATATGATTGTGATAAAGAGCCGTGTAGTGGGGGAGTAGGATTTTTCTAATATTATTGTATGTGCGGTAAATTGCAAATAGAGTGCGGGACTCTCAGAGAAGTAGACTGTAGGATGTGTGAGTAAGAAAAGTTACTTACCAATTTTGGTGACGGTTGAAAAGTGGAAGAGTAGCTAGATAGAAGATAGGTAGAATAATATATATGTAAGATACAGATATAATGAAAAGATAGGTGAGTAGGTGTATATGTGTATAAATGTGTTTGTATGTGCGTGTAACTCATAAAATGGAAGATAAGATATTATTTAAAAATAAGCGAGAGTGCGAAAAGGTGCGGATGTTGACGAGCGAAAGAAACACTTCCGTACGGAGGCTAATACAAGACCAGACTGAATCTAAAATACATGAAGGCAAGGGACTTTGAGACTACCTACTCTGGACAATCAAAACAAAGGGAAAAAATTATCAAATAAAAAGATAAACAAAAACAATTATATATTTAAACCATATGTGAGAGACTAAACCATATGAGAGACCATAATTATATATTTATATAACTTAACTCACCTACACGTCCCGACCATTCCATTACAGCTATTATAAAAGGTATCATTTCCCTACACAAAAACTTCTAAATAGATAAACTCAAAATCGTTTCCCGTCCTTGAAATTCCCATTGTATATTTAAAGCTCAAGTTGAAACATGAACTTGATTTAAGTTGGGTTTTCATTTTGAAAGCGCTCTTTCTTGAAGTGGTGCCAAACCATAATACCTTGTGTTAAAGTCGTCTTTCGACTAATTTTGTCGATTATCATTATTAATTAATAACTTATAACTTGTAAATTGTTTGTGAATTGAGGACGAACCAACTAAACTGGTCAAAACCGGTATGTCTTAAACATTAACTGCATTATTTTGATTTTAGTGAGTAGACTTTCACGGTTAATGTCCGGCTTTCACGGTTGGATGTTTCTTCCGACGTGTCTCCTTCTGTGGTGGAGCCATTTTTAGGGATGTTCATGTAAGATCATTTTCATATAAGATGCGTACAGCATAGGTGGCATAGCGTCAGAAATCTTATAATATGACGTGCGGTAACCACAAGCATATGTACTTGGAAAACCCTGAGTTCTAAGTAGTAAGTGAGTTCTGAGTAGAAGCTATGTGACCGTTCCGAAGAACGAATGTTTTTTTATGACTCCGATTTAATAAATTCCAAGACAGAAATCCGTTTCAGACATCAGGGAAAATTTTTCGTTCCGTGTGTGCTTTTCGGTCTCTCTGTCAGTCGGTCTGTCGCTCAATTTTTGCGAACCAATATATCTTAAATGTACTACTATCTGAGATTATTAAAATTTGTATGTTAGGTCAAAATTAGCCCATTGTTGGTCACAAAAGTTCCATCCTTCTGCGCTTATTTGTTTCTATTCCATATGCGCACAAACGTACACTTATATACTCCATATCAATCATAGAAATCATAAAAAAGTGTATTTTCATGTGTAAATTTGGATGGTTTGTCGAAAGTAGCCTGCAGATGGACCCAGATTAAATTCAACTGTCTGGGCTCCTTAAGTTTTGCTAAATTTATATTTTTATTCTTGTAAAAAATCAAAACAATTTTGACAATTTTAAAAAAGGAGGGAAAATTAAATAAATTTTACAATAATAGGTTTTAATAAGTATAAGTAGAATGTACAAAATAGAAAGCAAAGAAGCTATGTGCCACACTAATTGGCTGAGTATTTCTAAAAGTGAATATGATTCTTATTCACTATGAGTAAGCACTAAACTCTAAATAGCAAAAATAAATTTTATATATTAACCACTAAGACAATATTGCCACACAAACGAAGAACTCACACTACATCAAACCACTAATACTCCAGAAGGATCATTGCCTTTAATATTTTATTATTTTTCATTCTACTCTCTGTCCTCATCTCTTTTTATTAAAAGTATAATATTTCAATTCTAAAAAAGAAAAAAAAGTCCTCCTTATCTAAGAAAATATGAAAGTGTGGCTATAAAATGTTATTAGAGTATTCATAAAACCTAGATGTTCCAGGTGTTAAAAAAATGTATATTTCATTTCATAGAAAAAGTTCAAATGTTATTAGATTATCTAACTTATAAATATTAACACTGTACTTTCATTTCGAGAAGAATTTTTTTATTTTTGAGATTTTTCCTTTCTTATCATTTTAAATTGTTTTTTCTTTTATATTTTCTTATTTATCTTTCTGGTAGAGATTCAGTCCATTTGACTACGTTTTTATTAGCTTGCTTTCTTGTTTGTTTGTTTGTCTGTCCAGTAAAAATCTTGCAATCGATTTCTAACTTCCCGAGTAGCTAGACATTTGAAACTTTTAGAATAGCTCAGAACACGATGACAATGCATTATTTTAATACTTTTATTCATCTTTCAGCAACATTTAACGTTTTCAGCAAATTGTGCTGTATGGAAAGTTAGTTCGGAAAAAATCCGTAAGTTATTTTATTTGTTTTGGCACGTCCCATATTGATAATCTTCATTTCGACAGGTTTCAAATTTATGATTTATGACAGACAAATTAAAAACGTAGTATAGTATAGTATATAAAGTTATTTTTATCTTGCAATTATTATAGAGCTGACTTTAAAAACAACCATATTTTATTCCATATTTGAAAAACTATGAGAGGTAAGTTGCGAGTCGGAGGACGAATCACATTATCAGAACCCAGGCTGGAGTTCAGTCACTGTACACACGGTTGTACCATTGATGTGAATACCGTATTAGATCAACAGGAATGAAAATCATAGTGCCTGGGAGTGGAATCGAACCTGTGACTATTAGATGCCTTAAATTGTCTATTTAGACCTTGAATATTAGATGCCCGCGTCCGCGCAGAGTGGCGATGCTTAACGATTACGGCTGCTCCTCTAAACCCCTGGTGTAAACCTATAGTGACACATATTAATTATTATACTCATCTCTCTTCCTAATGGCATGACTAATGAGAGGTTCACGCAAATAAACTAACTGAGTAATCAAACAAGAATATAACTGGCTTTGATTCTTGTGTGTCATCTTGCACCCAAATGGCTTAAAATAAGTCCAAAACCCACTTGACTTATGGATTTTTTTGGGACTTTTGGATTTAATTAATTCACTCTAACAAACCACTTCTAACCCCCCACCCTTCTTACCATCTAAGGCTCCCCTCCTCCTTTTTAATTAATAGATTAACGAAATGATGTTTATTTTTATATTTTGCGAATTATTTCAAATTATTTTCACCTAATTTTCATCACATATTTACTGAGAGGCTTTTTATTTATTTATTTTTTTTTTACTTAATATGATACGAAGCTACCTTCAAAGAACTTAGTTAGAAAACGCAAGAAGAATGATTTACGAGATTATAAAACACAAAACAATAAAAACCTCTTGAATATAAAAAAAAGAGTCATAAGAGGAGTGAGCATAGCATCTCAAAGCAAAGAAGTATAATAAAAAAAAAAAAAAATGTAACTTTTCCACTAAAACAAAAATATTCTTGTTGAAAAGACAAACTTAGTGCCCCCTCCCCCTAGTCTTAAAATCCCAAGATATAAAAATCTCTCCCG
>KZ652526.1:101649-111790 GCA_001010745.2 Gerris buenoi | reverse complement strand
ATTTGTAGGCTTGGTTTCATCGAAAAATATTGAGTAGAACCAAAGTTATTAAATATTTACTGGTGCGGCAGCCGTATTGGAATGGGCATGATAATTAAATTCACGCATCAAGGTTAATGTTTGTTCTATGACTTCGTAGTCGATACTGTCTAGCAGTCTAGCGGTATAGCTCTTTCCATCCCCACTTTTTCCACTATCCTACCTACCCCCACTCCATTCTCTTTATCTACACGACAATTAAATGACTAATACCTAGCATGAGCCCCGCGTGGAGCGCGGGGTGAAGGCTAGTAATATATATATAGATTTATTACTAGTTTAAATTAACATTACATACACACTAGTTGGTGTGTGTTTATGGTATTTTTATTTAGTGGTGATTAAAACTTATTAAACAATTAAAAAATTGTATTAATTCTATTATTTGTACATATTCTTAATTATTGATAACCTCTACATCAATTAAGAGACTATTATGTTTTTAAAAACAGTAGGGGGTCGAAAGGTTAGAGATTTTATAAAATCATTTTAATACAATTCTTGCTAATTCAATTTCATTTTTGTTTTCAAATCTTGGAGGATGCTTTTTTGTCTTTACAATGTAGAAGTAGATTGGCTGAATTCTAGAGTTTAATAAGCTTTACTCCTAGATTTCTAGATTCCTCCTCTTGTTACCTCTACGGTACTAATTCCGAGTTTTTAATTAAAGGCAAACAGGCTGGAGTCTGAAGATTCTCTTCCACTTACTATTCTTTAATACAAAAGAAATAAAGGAATCCAAACAGAGGCTATCCAGTTTTAAAATTAAACCGTTTTTTGAATTGAAAACATTTAAAAAAAAAAATAAAAAAAATACAAGCTGAGTGTATTCTTTATTTTTTAAAAGCCCGGTTAATATTAAAAAACAATCAGTTCAGTGATTAGATTAGCCTCCGAGCCGTAGGCGAGGACAGGCTATGATATGCCGAGGCGAAGCCAAGGCAGGTAATTCACCTATTTGACCTATTGAGGCAATGAATAAACGAGGCAGAAATGCTTCCTTTGCTGCCTTGTTGCATAGAATATTTTATCTACGGGCGGCAGAAAAATGAAACTGCTACATACCATCTTTATTAATATAAAATAGTTAATTACTATGTTATATAAGACAATAACATACTTATTAACTAAAATTAATGTTCATAAAGAAATCAAATAAGGTTTGGAATATTATAATAAGTGAATAGCAAACTGAATCTATATAACAACAAAATACAAAACACATGTTTATATATATAAAAAAAAACTTCTGAATGAATAATGGGCGCAATATAAGCACAATTTATTTTTGGAACGAAGTTCCTGATGGCACGTTCTGGAACCCGGGAGTGAATCCGAAAAAAAACGACCAAAATCACCGTCACAAAATAACCGTCACAAAATCGCCGTCACGAAATTTACAGATGACGATAACTTGAGTAAAAGATCACCGAGTTAGATGAAAATTGGTACACACATTCATTTTACCAATGCCCAGGCTGAGTTCGTCGGAAAACTTTATCCACCCAAGCGTTCACGCGCAACGCTCGCGTAAACGTAAGCTTCAAAAGATGGGAAAAAAGTGTTATTAAGGGAGCCTGTTACTTGACTTGTTTTGATTATTTTTGTTATATATGTCAAAAATGTCACTTTTTTTTGTAAATAAATCAAATAAAATCATGTAAAATTACACCCTGATACATGCAGAAACTGTAGAATAGGGAAGAGATATATTTTATAATATTTTAAATTAATTGGCCTGACGGTAGAAAACAGTCCTATTTCAATCCAAACTCCTTTAACAAACATACTCTTTCACTATAAACTCATCATGATCAACTTTTTTCTTATTGGTAAGTAGGGTCTTAAGGAAAAAATTAGAAACTCACTGTTGCGATATTTCGACCCCTCTTTGGGTCATCTTCAGGCTGAAAACCATATTTATTGTTAGAAACTCTTATACAGTTGTTATATTTTGTAACATAATACATAATTAAAAATTCTTTCTATATCTACCTGACTAGAAGATTACTATTTCATCCTTTAGTTTTTTACAATGTTAAAATTTCTTCTAACCTAGGTGGCTATTGTCAATCTGAAATAATAAATCTATGTTATAGGGTTGGCTGATGTTAAGTATAATTCAGGTTATATTGGGTATTAATTATTTTGTACTTACTGTTTTGATATATTTCCCTAAAATTCCATAGATATCCTATGATTGTCAGTACAAATATTTGTTAAAAGTCACCACTTAATTATTAAAAAAACTAATAAAAATATCTCAATTTTCACTAAATACAACTTCTCAAGGCATGTCTGTGCTAATTTGATTAATTTATCGAGAGTAATTAGGTGTAGATTGGTGTTTTGCTGCCTGGTGTGACAAAACATCGCTTGGTATGTAGTTAAAAGCTTGAATTTTGGTATTATTTATGTATTTGGTATTATATTATTATTATTTTGGTCATTTATGTAATTTATCATTTACAACTTTTTGGATTAAAGATTATTTTATATTAATTTATTTAATATGCTGTAAGATCCCGGAATAAAATTTATTAAGCTCTCTGCAATCTTTTTTGTGATTAATGTTGTTTTTTTCTTTGGATATATTCAGGGCTTCTAAGAGAAGTCTTTTTTTATCATTTGTTTCTGTAATGAGAATTTTGGTTCCAGAAAAATTCATTTCATGGTTCATCTGTTTGCAATGTATCGCAAGGGCAGTTTTATCATCCTGTGCTCTGATATTAGCCATGTGCTGCTTTTGCCGGTTGCCCCATGTTTGTCGAGTTTCACCTATGTAAAGACCCGGACAATCTTTACATGGTACTTTATAAACTACACCCATTCTCTCTTCCAACTTAACTTTTTTCTTATATTCAATATACATTTATAGTAAGACGAATGCTTTAATTATACAAATAATGATTTACAACAGATTGTTACTTTTAATTTTGTCTCTTTTCTAACTCCACCATGTAGAAGTAGTTAGCAATGTAAACGTACTTAGCAGTGTGATTTTATAATTTATATTTAATGAAAAATGTAAGGAACTTCGTTCCTACCGGGTGTCCCGTGACACCACACGTATTTTTTACAGGTTACTTAGGTACCGTATTTTTTACAGGTAGGCTAGTCTACTGACTTAGGAAACTACAGTGTAATTGACTCCCAGGATTAGATTAAGTGACCTAACTTAACAGATTAGATTTAAGTGGATTGTCTTCCCATGCTCTTATATTAAAAGTCGAAATAGTTGTTATGCTTTAAAGAATTTAAACGTCAAAGACAAAGGAGGGGGTTTTATACGGCTAAAAGTTTATTGTTTGGAGTGTGCATGAGAACTGTTTCAATCTAAAAATTGATCAATGGTGATATATCAATTATGATATCCATGATAAATTTACAATGATTTTTTTTAAAAACGCCCGAATACATTGACCACGAGGTGGATCCATTGGACAAACCCGGGGAGCCTTTTATCAATCCAATTCAAGATTGATATCAAGTAACTGAACCCTTCACTCACGAGTGAAGTGTTGGTCGGTAAAGCATGTTGACACTGTTAAAGCACCATACCAGCATGTTCACTGTATTAACCCATCATGTTAAAGCATGTCCATCATGTTGCTTTTATCAAACCAACTTGAGAGTGGCAGTAAATCTTTCGATCACCTTCCATTTGTTAAATCAATGCTGGGTGGACGTCACCCAAAGAAACTACTGACCATAGCCGATGCTGCTTAACTTTAGTGTTTGAAAGCCAGCTGCTCTCGTAATAACAGCCAGATGGAATTGTTCAATTTCTTAAAGGGACGGTGATATGCAATCCAATTTTCGTTTTTAATGACAATAAATAGTGCTCAGAGGCAACCACGAAATCAAGTTAAGCTTTATTTGCCAGAGCTAGATTTTTCCAAGGTCAAGAGTAAGAGGATTTGATCATTTAAAAGTGCAAATAGTGCCTAAATCAAACAAGAAAAAAATAAATCTTGCAATGATATGATATCTTTACTATTTATAGTGAATATTATCACTTGCAGATAATTATATCATCCAGCCAAAAAAGAAGAACTGCATTATTGGAAACATTATCATTACTAAAGCCTCAAGTACACAGGGTAGAGTTTACAAGCTACAATCCAGCTTTTATACAAGCAGCTCGTAAACTAGCCCAGTGTACTCGATGCACTTGCTCCATTAGCTGCTAGTAAAAAAGCTCTGGAAAAAGTTAACCCGCCGGCCACTGTACAAGCCACTCGCCAGCTTTTTACAACACAAACAGGAAAAAGTCACAGCACCACGTGGTTTTTATACGTTAGCTACTTGGTTACAGAGCGTGTGGAAAGTTTCGTGTGGCACGACAACTAGCGTACTCGCCGGCTTGTAGCTTGTAAACTCGCCCCGTGTACTTGAGGCTTAAGCAAAATAATAGTAGACAAACGGTTAAATTATAATAGATTAATAGATTTTTAAGATTACGGTTAAATTATAATAGCGTTTTTAATTTGTTCTGAAGACGCTGACTCAGTTTAGATCAAAGCGAAGAATCTTTAGCGAGTAATTCAAGCGAATTAATTGACAAGTTTATCTGTTAATTTGATCCTTCAAGTGCACAAAGCATAATCCAAACTGAACTACCTCAATCCACTTCTCCATCTCATTTCAACTTCAATCATTCCATTCTGTCCTTTCAACGTGGCTATTAGCTGGAAAGATGTAGAATTGGGTCCAACTCACATACACACACACGTAAATTGTTAAGACCGGATTTGGTNACCACAGCCGACACTATGTCCTTTACCATGACCGTCATTCAAGGTCATTCCAACCCTCCCCCCCCTTTATTTATTTATTTGTTTAAGTACTTTTATTAATTTTTTTTCTTGAAGGTCGACTACATCCTTGACCATGACCAGAAATAAGAACAAAAAAAATTAAATGAAAGTACTTATACAAATAAATTAATAAAAAAGGGAGGGGGAAGGGTTAAAGTGACATTGAAGGTCGTGGTCAAGGACGTGGTGTAGGCCATGGTCAAGGCCCTGTTGAAGGGACAAATTTGGTTATTTCGTGATCCGCAATACAAATTATGGTTTCCCATTGGAAAACAATTTTGACCTTGGAATGACCTTAAAGGTCATGCTCAAGGACATGGTCAATGTCATATTTACTTAAAATTTCCTGCTCTTATCAAATCCGCAATAAAAAATGGGGTTCATATTTAAAATAACAAATTTGACCTTCAAATGACCCTTAAGGGCAAGGTCAAGGTCAAAATAAAGGTCACTATTGAATAGCTAAGGTAAAATCCTAAAATTTTTGTATTTAACTATTTTCAAAAAAATGTATTTCTGACGAGTTATTCAGGGGTTTCCATACTTTTGTGCCTCCCTGTACTATAATGATTATATTGCACAGCTGTAGAGATATAAACATTAACAGCATACTAGCACCAATATTTTATTTTAATATTAGGTGAATGCAGTGCTAATAATTTTTACCCAGAACATTTATAAATGAAACTCAAAGTACGTAAACACACATTGAAATGCCTTGTTAACATTAATGAGCTCCCGTAGATGGCGGTATTATTAATATCTGTGTATCATTCTTTCAGTTAAATAAGATTAATATTAATCTGAACAGTATAATTCAATGTTCAGCATTTTATTTATTTATATTTGTTTTGTTTTCTGTTTCATAAATAAAGGGGACCGGCGTTAAGAAGAGGTTGTCGTACTCGCAACTCGGCTGAGCACTAGGTCAAAAATGCGTCTGGTTCAAACCTTTATAAGAGGTTATTCCTTACTCATCACACCGGTGATGATATATTATTCCCTACTCATCACACTGGTGATGAGATATTATTCCTTACTCATCACACTGGTGATGAGATATTATTCCCTACTCATCACACTGGTGATGAGATATTTTTCCTTACTCATCACACTGGTGATGAGATACTATTCCTTACTCATCACACTAGTGATGAGTAATGTGTCCGTATTCCTCAACCTGAAATAACCTAATGATGAGTTTATCAGTACGTATGAAAACAGAAGTAAAAAAAATATCAAAAGCATAAGTTAAGTAAACCTATTTCAGTATTAAGCTTATCAAGTTTATTCTTCGTGCGTTATTTAGTAGGAGTAAGTACCACGAAAATCACGATCGAATAATTATTATAACAAATGTGGGAGAATTCTAAAAGGTCAATATGGTTTCACTGTATCATTTCATATAATATATCAAACTTTGTTTTAATTAAAATTACAAAAAAAAATCAAATTTCAGCTATCCCTTTTCACTACCTGTCCTTTAAATTCGCTCAAAATTGTGATTAAATATGTCTATCCCAATCAGTGGCGGCGCGTCCTTAAGGGCAGGTGGGGATAAGCCCAACCAACTTTTCAAAGAAATGAAAAACTATTTGGTTGTCAATACAAATAAAGAGTATGTATATAGTTTGCGTGGTCGTCTACTGGAAGCGTGTAAGAGCGGCGACGAGCTTCGCTCTACTTGGGCGGCCAAGCGCTAACCAATGTACATGGGCGACCTTGAGCAGGCGGCTACGAGGGGGTATGTGTGACAAGAGGAGACCCCTACAAGTACAAGCGTCGAGCCGGGCTGAGGCTGAGGGCTACTGCCCCGGTCGTGGTAGAGATGGGCTCCCTCACTCATCCCCCACTCCGCCGAGTTATTATACAGCACTAGGGCAGTGCCCTAGCTGCTAGCTGGCCGACCTTCTAAGGTTCCAAATGTGGCCGCTCTAACCATTGACAAAAATCGTCAAATGTTTGAGTTGGGACAAACCACCTTCCCCACCACTCCACCTTCCATTACTCGACGTGTGAGACAGGATAAAAGAAGGCAGCCACCCTCCTTCCCCCCACAAGTCTCACTATGAACTATCAGCAGTGTTATAGACAACTAAAACTAACGTCTACTCAGACCCTTTGCCATCTTCTGACACCGTTCAAGGTTCATCTATAGCTCGTTGCAGAGATATTCCTTGTATTATTTTCTTGCTTGAATGACTTTGATTTTATTGCTAAATATTTTAGGTTTTTTGTTGCAATTTATTCTCTTTTTTGGAGGGTTAATTTAGTTTTATTTCTTTCCCTCTCCCTAATGAAGGGAAAGAGTGTCATTATTTTTTGTATTTCGATTTCGTAGTACATATTTTTTACTTTCCTTTTCGCATAGGAGGGAAAAGTGAGTTGGTTATCATTGTCATTGTTTTGAAGTTATTTCTCGTTGTTTTTTACTTTTCCTCACTACCTATAGTAGGAAAAGTATTATTTTAAATTATATTTTCGTAGCCTTTTAATTTTCTTTCTTACTTTTTTCAGTTTGTGAATCCTAAGCTATTTTTAAGATAAAATGACGTTAGAGTTTAAGTATAACCAGTGTCCTAGAAAATGAATTTGTGAATAAAAATGTTTTAGCGAGACATGCAATGCATGTTCATCAAAAATAAAAAATAAATATATGTCATCATTACAATAAAAAACATTTCAGATAAAACTTCAATCAATAGACATATGCATAAAAAATGTCCACAAAGAAAACAATATGTTTTGTATGTTCCAAGTTTGCAAATTATCATTTATTTAATTCCCATTTAAAAGAAAAGCGTAACTTCGAAATTAGTATTTTACATAAAGAATTTAATAGCATAGAAAAAAATCAGATTGTGAAACCAAACATAAAGTANTTCTTTTTTTAAAAAGTAACCAGGGTTGTTTTCACTGGAATTCAGCATTTCAGTGTTGTTTTTTCAAGCAACCACTTCTCTGTTTCATAGAATAAAGAAAAAAAAATACGCTGAAAGTTTCGTATCGTGTTGAAAGGGTTCTCTAGGGTCTGGGTACTTTGTAAAGGAAAAGGAATCCCTGATTAGGGAGAATTTCCCCCGCAAATATTCTTTCAAAGAGAAACATGAATATCTGGAGCTTTCTGCCTTAGAACTTTACACCAAGAGGCATTTTTTCAGGGAAATATAAACAAAAAACAATTTGATTTCATATTCGAAAGGGGAAATATTATATTCCCAAAGGACATAATATATAAATAGATTTTGTAGATGCTTCAGTGCTTTCTTATGTGGATTCCGCCCTACATTATCAAAAGGTCGTAACGTAAACATTCAATCATTCTCTTTTAGTATATATTTTGTTATGCCAATTAAGATATTCGTATGGGTTTACCATTTAGAATAGCCATTTTTTAACAATCTTTCTAAGAACTTCCTCTTATCAGCTTCAACAATCATAATATTATTGTAATAATTACAAGATAAAAAAAAGTATATACTACTTTTTTAATTTTTGTGTCTTACAAACCATAAATTTGAGACCCGTCAAAATGAAGATCGTAAAAATATGGGTCATATTAAAACAAATGGAATAACTTGCGGACTTTTTCCGAACTAACTTTCTATATTGCAGATTTTTTCTGAACTAACTTTTTATACAGCAAAATTTGCTGAAAACAAATTAAATTCTGCTGAAAGATGGCTAAAAGTATTAAAATAATGCATTGCCATCGTATTCTGAGCTACTCTAATAGTTTCAAATGTCTAGCTACTCGGGAAGTTAGTTAAAAATCGATTGCAAGATTTGTACTGGACAAACAAACAAAAAAGAAAGCAAGCTAATAAAAACGTAGGAAAAATAATTCCGCCCAGCGAAGCTATGTGAACCTAAATTACGCATGACAAATTAACTCGTCACGCGAAAAACACGCACTCCTAGCGGATACCGAGGTAACTCGTTGTAGTATTTATGTTTTTTTTTTAATATTAGGGAAATTTCTACGTACTTGCACATGCAGAAAAGTCTAATTCTTCTTTATATTGTCAGTGAGTTCTNTCCTAGCGGATACCGAGGTAACTCGTTGTAGTATTTATGTTTTTTTTTAATATTAGAGAAATTTCTACGTACTTGCACATGCAGAAAAGTCTAATTCTTCTTTATATTGTCAGTGAGTTCTCCAGGTGACCACTAGATGATACACTTACGATTTGTTAGTATAAAACTGATTATCCGCCTTGAAGGATTTTAAATTTTCGTCCTATCCACATATGACCAATATTAAAGATATATACCTATTTGTATTAATCACAAAAAAAGAAGAAAAATAACATCAATTGTTCCCTTTCAAAAGCCCATTTTAGCAAATCAATTTCTTACGCAAATTCTAAATAAATTATTTAGTTTAGTTTTTTAATTATAAAATAAGGCTTAGTAGCTGTGTTCACATTACGTGAACACAGTGAATGTTGTTACAACTGAAAGCCATAATAAGCCGGCCGGTCTCAAGTCTATTTAGCTTGGAGGAATCTGCTTCCTCCTCAGCTAATATTTAATGCATGAGTCTACCTCCTACACCAACACTCCTACATAGAGCTCTCTTCCTACTTTATGTACTAAAGGTGTTTTCCTTCCAAAATCTATAGAATAAAAACCCCAACAACCAAGAATATCAATATATTGTTGTTAGGTGTAGTCAAGTTAAATCAAAGGATGAGCTCAATGCAGTAGAAGAAAATAAGTTTAGAACGTATAAGTAAGTAAGCAATGTACATAATACCACTTAAGTGAAATCAATATTATCTAAATGCAGGAAGTTTGACGAGAATCAGATGATTTAAAATATTATTAAAAGTTAGCGTATTACTTTCCATAATCAAATTGAACAACACAAGGAACCAAGGGGCCGATTCTGTAACTTTTTTTTATATATATCCACTTTGACATTATTTATCAAACATCGCTATATATCAAAGTGTTGTTATATAATTTATTGAATCTTTAAAGTGATACCAGCGCTGTATATGGCCATATACCGAACTACGGATTGACAGCGTCCTTTTTAGGGTTTCGAGGTCGTCCTAGAAACCCTTATGCTTTTGGTAGTGCGTCTGTCCGTCCGTCGCATCTTGGTGTAAATCGCCCGACCTACTGAAGCTATAGACTTGAAATTTGGTATATAAGTTAAACTTTTTTGCCCAAAAACAGAAAACCTATTGCGAACTTTAACACTCTAAATTTCTGCGATCTGTGATCAATTGCGATCACCGCGCAATATTTTACATTTTTTGTAATTTTCAAGT
>KZ652526.1:50577-62823 GCA_001010745.2 Gerris buenoi | reverse complement strand
GCCGGCGTGGCCGAGTGGTTACCATCCTCGGCTCTGAAACCAAGGTCTGAAACCCGACGTGAGTTCGAATCCCGGAGGGGTCAGACATGTTTCACACTGATGATCTCATCGAGTAGATGAGTAAAGTGGTCGGATAACCCCCCGTCCTGTAATGACCCATTGTGCAGTCGAACGGGACTAAAAACCCAAAGAAAAAAAAAATAAATAAACTATATTCATTTCAAAATTAGAATTGATTCTGACAGCTAGGATTTTTTTTTAATTTATTTGAAAATTGCAACTACATAAAACACATGTTATAAGCAATTTTGATGCTTAGTTTTACAATGACATGACTGACATGAAGTGAGGGACTGTCCATTAACAGTAGTCACAAATACTGACTGAGATATTACATAAAATAAAATAAAAATAAAAAATGGCTAAGTATTGTTCAATAAATCGCGTGGCCACTGTCTCTTTAGTTAGGCGTCTAGGAGGATTTCCAGGAATCAATGGTTATGTTAGTTTATTGATTAAAGGATTGGGATGTTGGGATACGGAGTCATGGAAGGATTTGTATCGGGATATGGCAAGGTCATGGGGGACTTTAAGGTCATTGTGAAGGGTGATGTTAGAAAAATAAAAAAGAGCGTTGACTATTCTTCTTAGGATTTTGCACTGTAGGGACTGGATGCGATAGGAGTTGGAACGCTTGGTGCAACCCCAGAGGTCAATTCCGTATGACCATATGGGCTTAATTATTGTGTTATATATGAGCAATTTGTTATGTGTGCTGAGTTTAGATGTATGGTGTAGAAGTCTATGTAAAAGTTTGTAGCGTCGGTTGCAGTCTTGTCGTTTGTTTTGTGAGGTGTGCCCAGGTCAAACGGCGGATCAAAGATCAAAAGTAAACTATAGTAATTTCATAATTAGAATTTATTCTGACAGCGAGTGGAAATCAAAATTGAGTAGAGACCCAATCAATATATAAATGGAGTATAGAGTATAGAGATTGTGTCATCTGACCTTTTAGTTGTCAAAATCTCGACCTCTCAATGACTCTCTTTTCGATTCCGAAAGATTTTTTTGATGCAGCTCTATCAGAATCAAATTCTGATTGCAAGACTACTAAACTCTTGTTATTGACGGTTCAGAAGTGGAATTTCAATAAACGCTTTAATTTTACTCGAGAAATCAGAGCGTTGAAGGAGGTCATCTTATTAAAAAAAAAAAGGAAACAGTCTCTCCACGGAAGAAAATACTTGTTTACCTATTGACCAAAGCNCCATTTTGAATTTGAACAGCTGATTATTTTGAGTTCTCTATATTTTTCCTGTGTGCGCGTCAAAACGATCTTTAATAGTGGTAAGTTTCACGCTTTTATCTCTTTTGGTTCAAAAGTTATTGGAACCGTACAGAGTGACAGACGGACACAGGAACGATACTATAAGGGTTTCTTTTTTTTTTTTGTTTTACCTACGAAACCCTAAAAAGGAGCGTTGATGATTTTTCTTAGGATTTTGGACTGTAGGGATTGGCTACGATAGGAGTTGGAACGCTTGGTGCAACCCCAGAGTTCAACACCGTATGACCATATGGGCTTAATTATTATATGTGTTATATATGAACAATTTGTTATGTGTGCTGAGTTTCGATGTATGATGTAGAAGTCTATGTAAAAGTTTGTAGCGTTGGTTGCAGTCTTGTCGTTTGTTTTGTGAGGTGTGCCCAGGTCAAACGGCGGATCAAAGATCAAAAGTAAACTATAGTAATTTCATAATTAGAATTGATTCTGACAGCGAGTGGAAATCAAAATTGAGAAGAGACCCAATCAAAATATAAATGGAGTAGAGGTCGAATGAGAGCTTGAGATTGTGTCATCTGACTTTTAGTTGTCAAAATCTCGACCTCTCAATGACTCTCTTTTCGATTCCGAAAGATTTTTTTTGATGCAGCTCTGTCAGCATCAATTCTGATTGTAAGACTACTGTACTCTTGTTATTCACGGCTCAGTTCTTTAATTTTACTTGAGAAATGAGAGCGTTAATGGAGGTCATATTATTAAATAAAAGGAAACAGTCTCTCCACGGAAGAAAATACTTGTTTATTTACCAAAGCAGCTTTCGGCTTTTATAAAGCCATCATCCGCCGCTTTAATTTTAGTTTATTTCCTGTAAATATACAATACACTATATAGTTTCGTCCTAACTATAGAAGCAGTTTATGTAATGTAAATAAATAGGTTAATTATAAATTATTTGCCATTGTCAGTTGGGCTTATAATCGAAAATATTAAAATAGGAAATATTCAACATACGCTAATTAGGAGATGTTTTTCAGTAGTAATGTAAAATATGTAATAGACATCCTTACCAAACTCTCTTCTCTTATACAAGTAATCATTTGACTCACCTGCAACAGGATAGTAATACAAAAAATTATTTATATTTTATGTTATAATAGTGTACACTTAAGTTAAACAAAAATAGAAAAAATATGGGGACAACAAAAACTAAAATAGTGGGAGACGAGAAGCTGGGTTGAGTGGACACGACGCCTTGAGGGCTTACAATAGATTCTGTTTATCTTGTTACACATTATGCACAATTCTATTCCGCAACAGTAAATTCTTACCTAGTCGCACATTCCGGTTTCTTTACAAGAGTAACATAGCGCGAATTTTCATTTTACAATTCTATATAGATGAGCATGAGCAGTGGTGTCGGTTGATTAGGGATAAAGAAAGACGACTCTCAAACCAGAATTAATATTATCGTATAGAGACATTTAAACACTAGTGAGAAGGACAGAGAAAAAAAAGAAGAAAAATCTACAGGATATTTCGACCAAAATTTGAGACAAGAAATGTTCTCTGATATACATAAATTGTAAAATACGAGAGAATTTATTTTTATGCATATTTATACACCGTAACACCAAATTCAAAATGTCCTACACAGAAATTCGTTTCAGATATCAGAGAATATTTTTGTCGCTTCTTTTAGGTCTATCTCTCAGTCTATTTGGTCTGTCTTTACATTTAAAGTTTTAAGAACTCTTCCCAATTTCTTTGGTCACATAAAATTTCAACATTCTACTCCAGTTAAGTACATCCTGTCTTGCAAGCAACCCAACTTTCTTTTTTTTATTGACACCTTTTATTGCTCATTGCTTAATAGCGCATACTAAAAATAATGGATGCAGTATGATCATTCTGAAGAAAGAATGTAATGTCTCCGAATTCTAAATTTTTGATAATAGGGAATATTTTTGGTCTCATGTCTGTCTGCCGGTTTGTCGTTAATTTTTTGCGAACCAATATTTATTCAAAATTCCATGTCGATTTAATAGAATTTAATTGATAATTCACAAATATATTTAATTTATCCATACATTTATTAGTACACGATAGGATGCAAGGAAACTATTTGCAATACTAATTTGCAGAAATATTTTTAATAGTAGGTACTCATCAGATTTTGGAAAATTTTTGATGCTTTGTCCAAAGTAGTCTCTAATGTTACCATTTTAATTGTTAATGTCTCTGCGTACAATTAATGTTGTATAAAAATAAGTATGACTTTACTTGGAATCAAAATAGGTTAAAATAAAACACTCTTGCAGTTCCCTCTTCACCAATCGTCCAATAAGGACACACTAATTGCCAGATTTATTTTTAAAAGTACTTATCCAATTTTAAATAAATTTTTTGTAAGTATGCCAGATGGTTCCAGATTAATATACCCTTAAGCCTCGATCACACGATGACACTAATGTCGCAATGCTGCGACATTAGTGTCGCTGAGTGTGGTCGTATGAACATTAGATGTGGCACTAAACGCACTATAACTAAGACGCTGAGTGTCAAGCAGTGTCACGGCATTACATGTCCCGACATTAGTGTCATCGTGTAAACGAGGCTTTATCTCATTTCTTTTTACACACAGATATGTTTGTGATGATAGATATGATAGCCAGATATAATTGAAAATCGTAAAGTTCGTCTAAAAAGATGAGTGATTTTTTATAAAATCTCCTTTGAGACATTATTTAAAGAGAGAAAGCAGAAAAGCGTGAAAAAAAATGCAAATTGAAAACTGGGATGGTACATAAAAATAGAATTTTATTTATACTCGTATATATTTACTCCACCTGTGCCCTTTATATACTATTCCCATAAATAAAACTAGTTTATGTATATACCATATTCCTTTCCCATTCATTTCTGCTATTTTTTAATAAAAAAAAACTTTATTTCAATTTTATTTAAGTTCTTAGTTTACTTCATAATTAAAATTTATAATTCCATATTACTCGTACTAGCGCTATTTTCAAACATCTATCTTTTGGAATTTTGGAGTTTAACAAAAACTGGAGATGGTTGTTTTTACTTAATGGGTGACTTATTCTTTGATAAAAACAAGCAAGTTAAACATACGAAGATATACAATAATCTTTAGAGATGAAACAGTTCTTTAATGAATGAATCAGATAAATGATAGCGTTCCTGTTTAATTAAACATTACCATCTTGGTCCTTTCCCTCTTTTTCTTTTAGTTTTTCTTTATAACTCTTTACCTATATGTCCTGAAAAAAATTGTTCGTAACTTTCTTGTAGAGCACTAAATTTGCAACAATTTTTATATTTAACATTTTTTCCTAAACTCTATAATTTCCAAAATATAGAGCTTCAAAGATGCATTTTTTTTTTAAATATCCAAAAAATCCTCAGAATTATAAATTCTGAGGACTAGGGGGGTCTATTTTTGTTATCCCTCCCCTCCTTGCGCACATATGCCTTGCACACTAATGGTTTTTTGCAGTTATTAAAATATAGGTATATTTATATTTTATCTATGAAGCTCTATATTTCAGAAAGTATTGGGTTTAGGAAAAAATATTTCATATGAAAATTGTTACAAATTTAGTAGAAAGGATAAAAAAAAAAAAAAATAGTTTATTATTGGTTAGTGGTGGCTAGTTTTGGTTTGTAGTTGAGGTTAGTGGTTTATTTGTACTTCCATAGGTAGAATATACCCAAAAAAAAACTGACTGGGAGGGGAGGAATAACAAAAATAGACCCCTGTCGTTTTCAGAAAAAAAAGTTATTTTTGATATTTCAAAAAAAAATTACATCTTTGAAGCTAAGTCTTAATATTGCATCTTGTAGAAAAGTATAGAGTTTAGGAAAAAAATGTGAAATATACAAACAGTTGCAAATTTAGTGCTCTACAAGAAAGATACGAACACTTTTTTTTCAGGACATATAGGTAAAAAAAATAGCGTATTTTGGCCCCCTGGGTTTACAAAGGGTCTAGGAGGTCGAAAACTTGGGTTTTTAACTAATGTCAAAAAATAAAATTTTTATGACCTTTTGCAAGGTAAAATGTACTTGTCGACTGGACTAAATTTATTTCCGACCTTATCTTCAGAACCCATCTCTAGAAAAAAATGAACTAAACAATACTCAACAACTCAACATATATTTCCTAAATAAGAATTTACTCTATAATGTTTAAAAAAAAAAAGTTGAATTTAAGTAAAGTAGTGATAGTTGTTTGTTGTTAGCGAACTTAGAAATCGAAAGTAAACTAAGTTACGAGTTATGTCACAATGCTGGCAATGTTCCACACACACAACTAATGGTAAAACAAGAAAAACTCTCTTGGCAATGCTATCAAATTAAACCAATATTTATGTTTTCTTTCAGCTTCCTCTTTGTCCTATTTTAGCAAGAATAAAAATATAAAAATACTAGCTGGAAAAATCCAGCTTGTAACTCAAGATGTGTTAGTTTTTAAGGTTTTTACCTTAGACAGATCTAGAGTTAAAAATAAAAGAACGGACAAAAATTAATTAATTTATTAGTTCGCATTCTTTTTAACTTCTTTTTCGAAATGTATACTATCTGCTTTTCCTCGTTTTAACTTTCTCATATAATAATTACAAGATAAAAAGAACTTTTTATATACTACGTTTTTTAATTCAATTAATTTATTTTTTGTTTACTTGGTTTACTTCAGCGATCATAGAATCCTTAAACGGAAAGATTTCCAACTCCCCTCTTTATCTACCTGTGTTAGACTACTAGCGCTCCACGGGAAGGTGCGGTTAATATTGTAACTAAATCTTTTACACCATTCAAAAGATTTCGAGCTTTTTAATTCAAAGAAATAAATTAATAAATTATTTGGTCATTTTCCTGGAATCGAACCCGGGAACTTTCGCATTTTAGGCGATCGCGCATCTCATTCGGCCACCGAGGCTGTTATTTATTTTGATTGTTTATTTACAATATAGTATAAATGTCAAAAGATCATAAGTAGTTTACAATTTTAACCACCATCTTCCCGTGGAGCGCTAGTGCTCTTACACCTCTAGAATACTGGAGTTGGATACCCCTGGTTTACTTATTCTTTTTTGCTGTCATTCAATGTTTACCTCTCAAAAAAAAATCTTAATTTTGAAATCTGTCAAAATGAAGGATTGTAAATATTGGGGATATGACAAAACAAATAAAATAACATGCGGATTTTTTCCGAACTAACTTTCCATGCAGCAAATTTGCTGAAAACGAATTAAATTCTGCTGAAAAATTACTAAAAGCATTAAAATAATGCATTGTCATCGTGTTCTGAGCTGTTCTGAAAGTTACAAATGTCTAGCTACTCGGGATGTTCGTTAAAATTCGATCGCAAGATTTGTACCGGACATACAAACAAACATACAAACAAGAAACCAAGTTAATAAAAACGTAGAAAAAATTCTTTAAACAAGGAAAGTGTTGTGATGCATAAACATTGTAATCATAAAAATGTAACAAGTTCTTAGTTCTTAAATTGTAGGAAAAAGGATGTTTTTTAAAAGAATTCATTACTAAAGCTATTGTCTTAAGCGTGAGTGATACTTAGTTATATACAGGCACTTGAGTTGCTTAGCTTTCCCAGCTTAGTAAAGTTAATCGTGTTCTCTTTAACAAGCAGCCCATAGATAGTGATTAGTACGGATAAAGTCTAGCCAATGGATAGTTAAAACGACAAAATCCGAAAAATCTAAGAAGCTTTAGCACATGCTCGAGACGAAACAGTGAACTTAAAAGGTTAAATAAAACTCTCTTGGCAATGCTATCAAATTAAACCAATATTTATGTTTTCTTTCAGCTTCCTCCTTGTCCTATTTTAGCAAGAATAAAAATATAAAAATACTAGCTGGAAAAATCCAGCTAGTAACTCAAGATGTGTTAGTTTTTAAGGTTTTGCCTTAGACAGATCTAGAGTTAAAAATAAAAGAACGGACAAAAATTAATTAATTTATTAGTTCGCATTCTTTTTAACTTCTTTTTCGAAATGTATACTATCTGCTTTTCCTCGTTTTAACTTTCTCATATAATAATTACAAGATAAAAAGAACTTTTTATATACTACGTTTTTTAATTCAATTAATTTATTTTTTGTTTACTTGGTTTACTTCAGCGATCATAGAATCCTTAAACGGAAAGATTTCCAACTCCCCTCTTTATCTACCTGTGTTAGACTACTATCGCTCCACGGGAATATGCGGTTAATATTGTAACTAAATCTTTTACACCATTCAAAAGATTTCGAGCTTTTTTAATTCAAAGAAATAAATTATTTAATTAATTTGTAATTTTCCTGGATTCGAACCCGGGAACATTCGCATTTTGAGCTTTCGTGCATCTCATTCGGCCACCGAGGGTGTTTATTTTTTTGAAATGTTTATTTACAATTTAGTATAAATGTCAAAAGATCAGAAGTAGTTTACAATTTTAACCACCATATTCCCGGGGAGCGCTAGTGCTCTTACACCTCTAGAATACTGGAGTTGGATACCCCTGGTTTACTTATTCTTTTTTGCTGTCATTCAATGTTTACCTCTCAATAAAAAATCTTATATTTGAAATCTGTCAAAGGAGGTAAATATTGGGGAGGTCAAAGGATTGTAAATATTTGGGATATGACAAAACAAATAAAATAACTTGCGGATTTTTTCCGAACTAACTTTTCATACAGCAAATTTGCTGAAAACTAATTAAATTCTGCTGAAAAATGACTAAAAGCATTAAAATAATGCATTGTCATCGTGTTCTGAGCTGTTCTGAAAGTTACAAATGTCTAGCTACTCGGGATGTTCGTTAAAATTCGATCGCAAGATTTGTACCGGACATACAAACAAACATACAAACAAGAAACCAAGTTAATAAAAACGTAGAAAAAATTCTTTAAACAAGGAAAGTGTTGTGATGCATAAACATTGTAATCATAAAAATGTAACAAGTTCTTAGTTCTTAAATTGTAGGAAAAAGGATGTTTTTTAAAAGAATTCATTACTAAAGCTATTGTCTTAAGCGTGAGTGATACTTAGTTATATACAGGCACTTGAGTTGCTTAGCTTTCTCAGCTTAGTAAAGTTAATCGTGTTCTCTTTAACAAGCAGCCCATAGATAGTGATTAGTACGGATAAAGTCTAGCCAATGGATAGTTAAAACGACAAAATCCGAAAAATCTAAGAAGCTTTAGCACATGCTCGAGACGAAACAGTGAACTTAAAAGGTTAAATGATTTAATATTGTAATATGGAGTCAACCGGGAGTTATCTTTGACAAATTATCATCCAAATTTAATCAAGAAAGCAAATAATTTAAAATAGACGTTATAAAATAGACCGAAATAGGGACTCAAGACCAAATAATTGCACGATAAAAAGAACGTTTTTAAATTTTCTGTCATAAATCAAAAAAATTAAAGCCTATCAAAATGAAGATTGTAAATATAGAACATGTCAAAACAAATAAAATAACTTGCGGATTTTTTGTGAACTAACTTTCTATACATCAAAATTTTTTGTTGAAAACTAATTAAATTTTGCTAAAACATGGCTAAAAGTATTAAAATAATGCATTGTCATCGTGTTCTGAGCTATTCTATAAGTTTCAAATGTCTAGCTAATCAGGAAGTTAGTTTAAAATCGATTTCAAGATTTGGACTGGACAAACAAAGAAACAAACCAACAAGAAAGCAAGCTACTAAAAACGTAGTAAAATGTGGCCTACTGTCTGAAATACAATTAGATTTACAGAATCCAATTCAATCATTTTGATTTTGAAAACAGAAGCACTTTTTTCGTTCTTTATATATCGATTGCAATGCTTCCGTTTGATAATAACATTTCTTTTTACGATTTGAGAGAGGTAAGAGAAAAATAAATAGAAAAACCCCAGATGCATATCTCAAATTGTTTCCTGTCACAGTGTAAGAGAACTGAGTTATATGCATGAATGAATTCTCAAGTCTAAAGATATTCAAATAAATACCTCAAAAACCTTATGATTCAAGTCATCATAACTTGAATGGGACTCCCTGTCTAAAATATGTTTTCACTCGTATCTTTGACTTACACTTCTAGCCAAAACACATTCGTCACACCAGACAGCGTGAATCAAAACTAAAAATAGAGAACTATCAAAGTATTTATGCAGCTGAAGGATGAAGTCGACAGATATAACCGGATATTGTATTAGACACGGCTGTTTCTGTCACTTTATTTTCCCTAACAGACGTCTATGACATAAATATATCTTACGTTTACTCAAAGTGTAAAAAATTGAGTTTAAAATTAGTTTTTAAGGTTAAATATAATTTTTTATATAACTCTTAAATTAGTAATAATAACATAACATTGATATAGTTCAGAATAAATTTTAATCATAAAATAAAGAAATTTGATCAAATATATAAATGTGAAATTAAATCAAACAAAATGAAAGTGATAAGGGATATATTTACTACGTTTCCATGATGTTTAAATGCAGATTGAATGCGGGTTGAATACAGTTTTTGGATCCAAAGTGTCCATGGAAACCTAGATTCAAAACGGATTAAATACAATCCCGCTCCCGATACGATTTACTAAATTTTGGGATCGTATCTGGATCTAGCTGCATGGAAAAACTTGAACTCGATCCTGACATGCGCAGAGCGTGGGTGTGAGCGCACTTACCGTATTTCTGTATAGAAACTGTAGTCAAAATAAGTAATAAAAAACATGGTTATAAAAGGTGAAGGTTACAAAATTATTTATAACCAAGTAAAAAATTATTTACCAAAAGTAACCAAGGATTTTTTTTTTTTAATTTCGTATTGAATACGGATTCAATACCACTCTTGGAAACAACTAACTTGTTAAATCCCAAATAAGGATTCAATCCCTTTTTAACACATGGAAACGTAGTTATTGTTAATTTAAAAGTAGTAGTAGTAATTATATACCTAAATAGCCTTATATACACTATAAATATAAGAGCAATTTAATGAATAATAAAATAAAATAGATAACTGATTAGTCCATTAGATAATAAAAGAGTAAAATGTATAGTTTGGTGAGATTATAAATATAAGATTAGGATTGAGATTTATAACTTAAGAGTATGGGATTGAAAATATAAACGTAACACGATAAATATCCTATATAAGGTCAGGGATTAATAACATAAGTGTAAAATTGATAATACTAAGAGTAAAATAGATAACACAAGAGTTAAATTGATAATATAAGAATGAGATTAATAACAGAGCGATGAGATTGAAAATTATATAACGAAATGCTTTCGTTTATAAAATGGTGCATGGTACCACAATGCTTTCGGTAAGCTCAGAAACAAAACTAAGATAAATAATATAGGAATAAGATTGGTAATAGATATACTAGTAATAGCATTGGCAATATAATGGTATTATACTAGTAAGTAAGACTCAATATAATTAAGGTTGGTATATTATACTAGTATGTAAGACTGGCAATATAATTAAGGTTGGTAAGTAAGACTAACAATGTAATTTAGATTGATAACCTACTCGTAAGATTGATAATGGAGTGGTGAGATTAATAATAATGTATTATAACATCCTAAAATTTGTATTTACACGGAATATTTGTTTATTTATTGTCTTACAATAATCCGACACCTAGATAGTATAAGAGAATGAGTACGAATTACCCAGTTCGAGTTCTATGACCCTCATAGTCAGCAATATCATCCTAGTATTGCCACCAAAAAAAATAAATAAAATAACAATACTAACCTCCTATAAATTAATTTGTGAATAAAATGTCTGCAAATTAATTTGTGAATACTTTCACCCATAAATATCTATATAATCATAATATGATATAAATATTCATAACTACATTTTTTCATAATAGAGATGAAAAGTGTGTCACTTATTAAATATTTTAAATTGTAAGAGAAGTTTTTAGAGTGATAAATCTAATGTATATTTTTTTAACGGAATTAGAAGAATACATAATTTCCCAAGTTAAACGTTATTTTAATTATATTAGATAAATTATTTGCTGCAGTAAGAAGGTCAGCCATAGTTTCAGACAAAACAAGAACAAGTTTTATTTATTCGATGCAGTTACTTCAGTATTTTAAGTTTTAAAATAAATAACATAATGGATAGATAGTTTTGAGTAGTAGTCCGTTAAAGGAGAGATTTTTAGAGTAAAGGATTTGCTTATAAAAGGAGTAAGTACTTCTAAGCAGTGTTTTTCCCCGTTCTAGATTCTACAGTCTGTGCCAAACGAGAGTTAGTGCGTTGACAGCACGGGAAAAACTAGCAAATGGGGTGGAGAGCCAATGAAAGCTCCAGATTTGCATTATGTTGTATATAAGAAGGTAAATGTAGTGGCTTTATATTTTCCCTCAGAGGTAGGCCAATCAGAGTGCGATTTCCCGTGCTGTCAACGCACTAACTCTCATTTGGCATAGACTATAGATTGTTATATTTTCACTGCGCGACCAAAAAGACCTACTCGGCTGTTGAACTTAACTGCCTCACATGGGCGTGTAAAGATCTATAATTTCAGCTGTGGTACATAGAGAGTCTTTAAGTGATAGTTTTAAATAAATTACCTGTTGTTTAAAGTAAATGTTATTAGTTAAAGGTATTATTACGTGCGATGGTTTATGGTTGAAGGTTTAAGTAAAAGTTAATGGTTAAAGGTGTTGTTGCAAGGAAATAATCTTAAAGGCTAAAAGTGTTTACAAGTAAAGCTTAAAGGTTCTGTTACAATTAAATGATGGTAAAAGTTAAGTAAGTTTTCATAGAATAATTTTAGAAACTATTGTTTAATATTTACTTAAATATGTAGGTTAATAACATAGTTTAATATGTACCGCGTTTGATTCCATGAGGTGGGGTGTAAATGTGAATATATACATATTATATATATTCACACACACAC
>KZ652525.1:137437-163128 GCA_001010745.2 Gerris buenoi | reverse complement strand
ATTTCTTCCACCAACACGATACAGACTTTAATTTGGGACTCGACAATACCTTATGTTTACAAGAAAGATCCTAGGAAAAGTTTGCCGACCGACTTACAAACAATTATTACTGAAAAAAGGCGTGCTAGAGCGCATTGGCAAGAAACTCGATATTCATCAGACAAACGTACTTCAATAATATTCGAAGACAACATAATAACTTACTGAAACGATGACAGATTTGAGGAATTCACTTCAAACCTAATGGTTAGGGAAACAAAGCTTTATGGAACGCTACCCGACGACTTCTCTCCAATAAATCGAATCCTTCCCCACTCCAAAATGCTACCTAAGTCGGGAACTGAGAAGATTGAAGTCTTTGCTCAGCGTCTAACCGAAATGTTTTTCCCACATAATAGACCCAGATCATGTAAATTCGATTAATGGGGAAACTACAGACCAAAACAAAACATACTGAAATTGCACGACAATTCAAGTCACTGCTCGGTCTTCTGGATTGTAGGTCTAGGATATCTTTAAAAAACCAGCTTCGCATCATAACGTAGTTCTTAAGCCAACTTGGACCTATGGTTTGAAAGTGTATGGTGGGGTAGCACCCAAGCCCTACAGTCAAAAATACTTAGAAAAATAACCGATGCTCCTTCCTATGTTTCAAACCTTAATCTTCTTAAAGACCTTTCAATGTCCATTGGTCCGAAATCTATTTGTACCCCGATATAAAAAATTCCATGAATCCTTATCTCATAATCCCAATCCTCTTGTAAAATTCCTATGTTGCCAGTATATGCCAGGTAATCCTTGGACACATCTGAAGATGTAGTTGCCTAGAGATTAACTCCTACACATGTTTAATTTATTTATTTATTAACTGTAATAATTATAACAATCTATTCTCAAATTATACATAATATAATATTAATCTACTTCACCATTATTTAATTATTTTGTATTACAATTAATTTATAATATTGAAGCCAAATAAGTGTATTCACTTAACCACTTGTTCTTTACGCTCCCTCCGTGTAAACAATAACAACCTTATCACTTATTGCAGTGTAAATTTTCCTTCATAACGAGGTTTGAAGATATCCAAATTAAGGGATATAATATCACCTTTTTCAAAAACAAATTTTGAAAAAAATGTACTTATAAATCACCCCTGTAAACTCAAATAAATATATAATTATATTCTAAGGATGTAACCTCTTATGGTTTAGGTTAACATGATAAATAGTAGCTTGTTTAAAAGTAATAATATCATCACTAAAAATAGATTTTCTTTAGCTGATTTTTCAGCTTTTGCCCTCTCTCTACACATTTCCACTATTAAATTTCCTCCCAAATACATTTTATTATTGTTACTAATTACTACGGGCACAAAAAGAAAAACTGCAATTAACGCCAACAAATAAAAATACAACAAAAATAATTATAATAATGAAAACTCACAAGGTTATAAAGCGCTTAAATAGTGCTGTAGGTAAAACTCTTGAGGGCCTAATGTCATAAGTGATCTTATCTCATTTTGTGACAAATAATTTTAGGGCGAAAATGTTATAAGTGCTCTTAAGACAATTGTGAAGACATTGTTTTAAAAGCCAAAAGTGATAAAGCTACTAAATACGATTAGCCTTAAACGATTTTCCTTTTTGGGCATTTATGCCAAAAGAGCATTCGAGTTCTATGATTTCCCGCCATTTTTTGAACTCAAGATTTTCACAGATTGTTAAGTTCAATGTTTTAAGTCACCTGGTGCACTTAACTCATTTTCGCCAAAAAGTCACTTATGCCTTTGTCGGGCAATGCCATCGATATGCTCGATAGATATGCTCAGAATACGTTCGAAAAACACTGTTTCAAACTATAGAGAGGACAGTCAAACGAAAAAATCTACAACTTATCTTCATATACGAGTATTATTTTTAAATTGTATGTATGATACTCTGCTATATCTGTAAGTCTCAAGTATATGTATGAGAAGTTTTATGTAAAAGTTACAGTTTAAAAGTTTATTTACAAAATGTTCAGTATTAGTCGAGTCAATCGAGTACATTGGTATTGGTCTGTACTTCAAGATTTTTTCTATATTTTCACTTTTAAGTGATTTTCTTAATTCGGCCGAAAAAATCTTTCGACGTCAATTACTAATACTTAACTTATGCTGCATCTTCTACAGAGTAGTTTGGAAAATCGTTTATGCATTTATATGCTCGATAAATTTAAATTCTGTTAATCCCAGAGAGGTGTAAATATCACCAAAAGGCTTCTTTCAATGAGAACTATTCAGGAAAAATATGCAAATATGCTCAAATCCGAGCCCTACAAATTAAATTCCACCAATTCCTGTCAAGAAAATATTTTCAATAAAGCATTCTTTCCATTTGACAGTTCTATATGAAGGTGGTGGCTTCCTCATCTAAGGAGCAGAGAAGAGGAGGTGGAGCCACTAGAACGGCAGGGTAGTCTGCTTTACAATGACAACAAGGAGGTTGGGGGTGTAGCAGAACAGCCATTTTAGTTTATTTTATTTAATTTAGTTAATTTTTTATATTTATCATTTAATAATTATAGTAGAACCTCGATAAGAAGTGTCTTAAGGGAACTTAGGGAAATAGTCTTGTTATCGAGGTGCTCTTTTTGTTGAGGGTCGTGTTATCAAGGTTATTTTGGCTATCAGTCGTGTTATAGAGGTTATTAAAATGTTGGGTGTTTAGGCCTGTACCTAAACCTCTTTATTTTACTTGTGTGTTCTTTATTTTCTTTGTTTCTTATATTCTAGTTTGCCGTATTCGGCGTGTATGAATTGTCATTTACTTACGAGTATTTCATTACTTATACTTATGATTATAAACTCATTATCAACTAAACTACATCCAACAAAACACTGGCACAACATCACATCTGAACACCACAGTCGTCGTTGCTATTATTAAAGGAGAGATCCATTTCGAGTGTACTGGCATACTCGACTTGTTATTGTTTTGAAAAGCGGAAGGTTCTACAGTAGTGTAACCTGGTCAGGGCTAGCGCCGACGAAGGACAGCGCCGACCAAGGACAGCGCCGACCGGTTCGCAAATCCACCACTGATCTGCTTCATCTCACAGAGCGCTCTACCGAAAACGTAGTAGCTTGTAACCTTACACACTTGTAGCTTGTAGATCGAGACTCGAGTCAGAAAGCATGGTAGAGTTGTAGATTTGTAGTTTTTGCACGAACATTATTATTATCTCACGTATAATTATCGTTATCATTATTTATTACTGACTTGCATGCTTTGTCAAGTGGTAATTCTAATTCATATATATCGTCTTGATGACCGACATCGCTGAATCTTTATGACAACGCTGACCACCGTTTGACAACCATCGCATGCCATCGCCATTAGCTACCGCATTTCATTTAACTTATTAATAACCGCCTGTGATATTTGTTGCTTGTTTAATTTAATGCTTGTTTATTTATTGCCTGTTAATTTAATGCTTGTTATTAATTAGTTTTGTTTACATTGTTACCTAGGTTTAATAACTTCTTTTCTATTTCCAGTGTCCCCTTCGGTCTGTGCATGTAAGTTATTAACCGTCCCTCTTTCAACTTAAAGGTAACTAACATTTCTCTTTTCTTATATTGGTGGTAGTCTGTCTATATATATCTCTTTAGCTTTAACTATTTAGTGTGAACGTCCGCTATCTTGGCCAAGCTTTAGTTTAGAGTATATATATAGATTGTTACATTGTTACATTATTTATTTATTTATTTATTTATTCATTAATTTATTTATTTATACATGTGTTGATCACTTTATTTATTTATTAATTCGATTAACTTATTCATTAACCAATCAATTGCTTTAACTTTGCATACACGCCCTAATATATTTATCATTCATTCAGTATTATCTTGTTTTGCGCTTCTTTAACCTACAGTCCACATTTTCAGTCCTACCTCTTTGGACTGGCCATCTGATTCCTTTACAATCCTTACCCTTCGGTAACCGTATAAGAGTATCCCTCCTACGGGCCGAAACATTGGGAGTGGGATGGGAGGGGTTTTCAAGTTTACCCCCTGTATAGAGTCGCATTATAGAGGTTGATTTCTCAAAACAAATTGTTACAGAGGTTCTGAGCTACATTTTGAATTGACACTATCTAAACAATGTATATGCAAATACATATGCATAATAATGTTACTGAGTGCCACCACTGGGTGAAGACCCGATCATGTTAAATCAAAATGCTAAAAATTGTATTTCTCTTAACAACACTTATTAAAACAAAAAAACTTTGTAGTTGAAGTGAACAATAAACTAATAACAAAAAAAAAATTGAATTTGAAAAAATCTGTGTTATTGAGGTTGTAAGAGGGGGGGCACATCACGCCACTGCCGCCCTTACATCTACTACTACTAGAATATGAGAGGAAATGTAAAACCATAATTCAATGCAAGATTTTTATCAACTTGAATTAACTGTATTTTAGAAATACTTTTAAAAATATATATAAAAGTTTTCACGGGCTAACAACCCCAAATTGAGAGTTAAAATTTATTTCTCAATTTCCCCCCCAAAGGAATGACTGTTCTGATAATGTATGCTGAATTTCATTGAAATTAGCCGAGTAGTTTCGGCTCCACGTATCTGTTCAAATGACAGAAAGACATTTTGTAAAACCCACTTGACCAGAACTCTTCACAATGGACCTATAGTACGGCCTGATTGCGAAGGTTCCATCAAGTGGTTCATGCTACAGGTCAAACTAGTATGAGTACAACCACGTGTCGGCCCTTTGGCAGGACTAAGCTTTTGACCGACTGCCAGGCCTCAGAGTCAATTAGATAAGAGGGCACTTCTTTAGATTGTTACTCCCCTATGTTTTGTTATAAGAGCAGTAACAATCTAAACAAGTGCCAATAACAGAAAGTAAAGAAGGTGGCGAGCATTGAAAAGTTTTGACACTTCTACTCTACGATGAAACTTTAAAGGCTTATCTTTCATCAAATTAATCCATAAAACATAAAAAGACATTTGTAAAGAGTGAAATCTAAATTGTCAGCAATATCTGAAGGGAAAACTCTAACTACAGCAAGATAAAGACAGGGGCTGCTTCACTCCAGCAACACTGTACCTTGTCTCTATTCTGTCTCTACCTTGTCTCTATTCTGTCTCTACCTTGTCTCTATTCTGTCTCTACCTTGTCTCTTGTATCAATATGCAAACAACTCACGAGTTTCGGAAGCTTATAATATTGTATTTTCGGTAATTTTCTTCCCCCTTTTCCAGCGATAACTTTCTTTCCGATAAACTTGACCTGTTAAATATCAATCAACGTTATATAAAATAATACAAGTACTTACTAATTAATCTTAATGTTAACTAAGTCAATCATTTATGTTTTATAAAATTGTTACAAATCTTATACTTTTAAGTTTTTTTTTTTTTTTTTTTTTTTTTTTGGAGGGGTGGAGGGGAGGATATTGGCGGTAAAAAGGTCAATACTCTGTAAGGATCGGTTCTACATTAAAAGAGTGACATGTAATAAGTTGTTTCATGTTTAGGCCGTCCACACACGGAGGAACTCAAAACAAACTCAACTGGAAACTCGAGTCATTTTTGAGTTGACAGAAAGCAAACCCAGTTTGTAATCAGTTGCTCCGTGTGTGGTACCCATTTAATTACACAGGTTGAAACTCATAATCAACTCATTGATGATTTGAGTGTCCAGTTGAGTTTGTTTTGAGTTGCTCCATGTGCGGAGGGCCTTATAATTTTAAAATAATACTCGGTACATAAGGAAACACAAGACATAAGTACAGGAGGCGGTGTGATCACCACGGTGACTCGAAACATAATGTGAGGTAAAACTGTTCTGCGGGTCTAAACCCTACAAACCCAGAATCAGTTATAATGTGTATTGCGCTTCATAAATTTACCCTTATAACTCATAATCTATTCTTTAGTAGCTTTAACATGATACCCCAAACAAAAATTTTTTAAAAAAATAGCTTACTACCTTAGAGCACATTGAGTATGCATTTATTAAATTTTTTGACTTCTCTGTGTTTTTCCTACGAGTGGGTCAAAACAAAAAGTTACACCAGTTTTTTAAATTTCAATTTACAAGGATGACGTAGGAAAGCCTCACTATAGCTCTGTGCTTATTGTAGTTAACTTGTTCCCAGCTACAAGTCCTCATTACAAAACTTTATGAAGTCTTAAGTTAGTTTAATTCATTATTAAGTTTTTTCAACAAACTAGATTTTTTTCAAGGAAAATGGCTTAAATCTTTAAACTCGTAGAAGGAGAAATAAAACAGTGAGTTCAGAAGACAAGACAGTACCTGAGTAATCTTCCACTTCTGTTCAGGGATGCCTGTACACTTGTTCATCTCAACATCATCGTTAGACGTGACCTCTGCACAGACAAACTCTCTCCTCAGCTCTCCCTCCTTACTGAACGAGAAGAACTAAAACACAAAACAATACATCAGTATTACTCTTACTATTTAAATCCAATTAAAGGAGGGGAGGGGGGCAGACAGACCCTGGATTAGCCTTGAATTGACCCAATACTGAATCGTTACAAGAAAGCCAAACTTTTCATTACATGTGTAAAGTGATGTGTAAAGTAATCGGTAATTCTTTAATTTTTTTTTATTCCGGGGGGGCTTTTACACCTAAAAATGCAGGCCACTTGGGCCCATACATCAAACCCGGGTTAGGGACCGAAATCTTCACAAACTTGTGAGAAGATATGGTTGTTTACCATGACTCCCCTCCTAGTTGTATTACAACCAGTAGTGTCATCGTCATGGTTTCCAGGTTGAAACCTGGTGGTGCCACTCTTTCAAGGAGCTTCCCATTTGTTAAAACAATGCTGGGTGGACATTGAGCGTGGGGCCCGGTCCGGGAATCCAACCCAGAGCTGCGGTCACCTTCTGACCCGGCTCGATGCTGCTTAACTTGCCTTAGGCGAGCACTCTAGCCTCCGAGCCACCCAGGCCCCCCGATGATTGGTAAAGAATGTGTTCACAATTCTGGTAACAATAAGAACGTCTACAATGGTTTTACAGACCCAAACAGGCACAACCTCTTTCAACAAGCTTTCAATTCACTCAAGCAATACAAGGAGGGCATTAAGCACAAGGTCTGTGAACTAAGCCCGGGTCTGTTTGCAATCAATCATTTCTTCTAGGTGGCTGATAACCAGGTGATGGCCAGACAAGCCTTCTTCTTGTTACTTGACATCTGCACTTGTTGCACTTCACAACTGACTCAAGTGAAGTAACATCAGACAGACTGTCAATCTAATTGATTTAGTAGGGAAACTACTGACCTAATTCAGGATTGTCAATCTGATCAATGGACTTGCCATAAAAACAAGTGTCTGTGAGTTTGATTTTATGCAAATCTCAAGTCCCTATTCCCCAGATACTTGAGTTAGTAGTAAATATAGATAGATGAAGGAATACCTGGCTGGACGAGAGCTTGGCATGGCAGGGGTAGACACCTAGTTTGGCCGTATCTTCCTCGGGAGCTTGTAAGTTATCTAAGCACATGTTGTTCACTTTCGTTCTGGCCTGAAACAACAAACATTCTACAATGATTCTCATCAAAAAACAGTGATAGAGGGGACTGGTGTAGTCAAGTGGCTAGTGTAATAGAAACTCAAGGCCTCAACACAGACATATCTGGAGAGTTGCAAGTATTCCACAATGTCACTCACAGAGAGACGATACAGCTCACAATGGCCTGCGAGTACATGAACAGTAAATGAAGAAGAGATTTCACTTCCAACGTACAATTATGACTAGAGAGGTTAATAAAATGTAACACAACAATATTGTCACCACAATTTTTAATAATTAAGACACGTTTCGACTTACAATGTCATCATCAGTATGCGTGTTAACTTAGTAAGAGTAAATACTGTACTAAGCTAACTATTTTACAAACATTTTTTAAGGTAAATTAACAATGCAAAGGGGGGGGGCNGTGCATCATGCTACCAGTCGTCATCATCAAGTCACCACCGAAAGACTTAGTGCATCATGCTACCAGTCCGGAATGCTTTCATATTAGAATAAACAATTTATCTCATTAATGGTAGTTTGAAGGAAAATTCAAAAGCTTACTTTTGCGATATTTCTACACCTCTTTGGGTCATCTTTATGTTGAAAACCCCTGATTATTGTCAGTAACTACATTAAATATGTTATAAGCATAACACTAATAGAATACCTAATATGCTTTCTATTATACCTGAATAGAAGATTACTCAACTTAATAATATTTGAGGCTCTGTTGGATGTAAAATAATGTTTTGAGTAAACAATATAATGTAAATTTGATGTGTAAAACTTAACTAGAAAATAAAGATAATTTCTTTTAACCCAACTTTCACAAAGCGCGTTCATGATAACTTATAATTCATTTAATTCAAAAATGTACATTGAAAGCATGATACTCGTAGGGATTATTTTACTTACAATAAATATTTCAATTGTCCACCACTTTGTGTGGAACAGTGTTATAAGTAAATTTGGTTATGTTAGTGTTTTTACTTTTCCTCACTACTAATAGTAGGAAAAGTATTGTTTTCACCAAAAATTTTTTTTTTCGAGATTTCAACGGAATTATCCGTTTTAGGTGTTTTTAAGACCTCCAGAGTGGTTTTCAGCATGACGTATGTATGTGTGTGTGTGTTATCATCGTAGCGCCCAAGGTATTTAACCTAGAGTTGAAACTTGGCAGAAAAATCAGTCCTAACTTGTAGTTGTGCCGCCCAAAAAGTCAACTTTTTCCGCCATCTTGAAACCAGTTTGCTTAGTCAGCTAAAATTTAAAAAAAAATCGTAATAAATCGAAAATGGTCCTGATAGAGTTGAAATTTGGCAGAAAAATCAGTCCTAACTTGTAGTTGTGCCGCCCAAAAAGTCAACTTTTTCCGCCATCTTGAAACCAGTTTGCTTAGTCAGCTAAAATTTAAAAAAAAATCGTAATAAATCGAAAATGGTCCTGATAGAGTTGAAATTTGGCAGAAAAATCAGTCCTAACTTGTAGTTGTGCCGCCCAAAAAGTCAACTTTTTCCGCCATCTTGAAACCAGTTTGCTTAGTCAGCTAAAATTTAAAAAAAAATCGTAATAAATCGAAAATGGTCCTGATAGAGTTGAAATTTGGCAGAAAAATCAGTCCTAACTTGTAGTTGTGCCGCCCAAAAAGTCAACTTTTTCCGCCATCTTGAAACCAGTTTGCTTAGTCAGCTAAAATTTAAAAAAAAATCGTAATAAATCGAAAATGGTCCTGATAGAGTTGAAATTTGGCAGAAAAATCAGTCCTAACTTGTAGTTGTGCCGCCCAAAAAGTCAACTTTTTCCGCCATCTTGAAACCAGTTTGCTTAGTCAGCTAAAATTTAAAAAAAAAAAATCGTAATAAATCGAAAATGGTCCTGATAGAGTTGAAATTTGGCACGAATGTACCTCTGTATGACAAACAAGCCCACCAAATTTCATTTTGACATTGGCCGTCATTTTGAAGTTATCAATTTTTGAAAGTTTAAACTTTGACAGTTAATAATAAATAAAGTATAAATAGGATTTTAACATATAGTATATTGTTGGAACTGGAAAAAATTAAGGAACAAATATAAAAAACCCAATGAAATTCCATTAATTAGTTTAAAAGTTATAAGCGAATGTAATTATTTATTAGTGCGATAATTTTGATGACGTCAAAGTTTGTTTACATTTGTCAAAACCGCCAAACTTCAAATAATTAAATAAAATATAAGTATTTAAAATGAGGGTTTTTTAAGAATGATAAGAAATCAGTTAGTTCAGAACGGTCACCCCTCCAAGTACTGACCTCACTGGGGGACCAATGCTGCTTCCTCCTGCTGCGAAGCACCAGGAGAGGCCACTTTAGTGGCCTCTGAAGTGAGGAAAAGTTCCGAGGTACCACGTACCCGATTTTTTTTTTTTTTTTTCTTCTTTTTTTTTCTTTTTTTAATAAGCGTTCTAATCAGGTAGTTGTTTAAAAAAATCAGATTTATTTTTATCAATATCTCTGAAGCTAGATTTCCCAAGGAAAACGGCTTATACCATTAGATTTGTATTTAAGAGGACTACATTTTAGAATTATCAAAATCATCTGAACTGTTTTTGAGAAATAATGTTCTCTGTTTTATTCAGAATTTTTGGAGCGGAGCGTCCCTAAATTAATTTCTTGATTTTGCCTCGAAGTATGATTTGTTTTAAACATTTAGGCCAAATTTTGTCATAATCGTCCCCAGTAGGTTAGGATCCACACCCGTCTGCACAAACGACATACAGACATTATTTAAAACTTACTCTTTTGGACTCAAGGGATCCTCAAAATGCTTATATCCAATAGGCAAAAAATTAACAGAATAAAAAAAACACTATTTTATTAAAGACAATTATACAAAAACAGAAGAACAAATTATTACTTTTATTTAATTTGACTTATCAGTGAGGTACAAATAGTAATACATTCTAACCCCCATTCCAACAACCAAAAAATGTTTAAAATTTCACAGATTATTCTATCTTTCAATAACAATCCAAGTGAATAAAATCATACTAAAATATAAATGAAAATAGAATTTTTTTGAATGTATTAAAAAATTTTTAATTTTATTTTTGGAACGAAGTTCATTATGGCATGTTCTGGAGCCCGGGAGTAAATCTGAAAAAAACCACCAAAATTACCTGCATCAACAATGCATTATCGTGTTCTGAGCTATCCTGAAAGTTTCAAATGTCTAGCTACTTGGGAAGTTAGTTAAAAATCGATCGCAAGATTTGTACTGGACAAACAAACAATCAAGAAAGCAAGCTAATAAAAACGAAGTAAAATTATGCTCCTTTAGCAAAAGCATTGACCAGTATATCTTTATTACCAAAACTTAGATTGACTCTTGCAGAACCAGGTATAGAGTGGCGTACCTTGAGATCCGGGCGGTGGAGGTAGAAGATTCTCTTGTAGGGCCCCATCCAGACGTTGACTAGCCTCGCTGTGTTGATACCGTGAGTGTCCTTCTTGTTAGGGAACGTGTACGGGTGGAAACTCCTGAAGATATGACCCACCCTCGAGCAGGGTATCGTCTCTACGCTCCCCCCGCACTGCCAGATCTACATACCACAACAACAAACAACTCACTTGTCTTTGTTTACTTCACCACCTTGAGAGTGCCGTCACACTCACTCACAAAGAAACACATAATTCTGTACCTTGGTGCTAAAACAACAAATGCTAGTATTTGGTGATGATGAGATAAATGCATTATTGTGACTCATAAGGTAAATAGATATCACTGCAAAGAACAACCAATTCTCTATCACATTCCTTGTAGTAGATATCAACGTTTTCGTATCTACCAATGTCAGTAATACAAGGGAAATTTTAGTGCTACAACAGTCTAAGTAATTTTTTTTACCAAAACTGCAGATTTTTGACATTGGTTATTTTAGCATTAGGGCACAAATTTAATTGACATTTCATGTTTAGGCTATGGGACATACGGCAAAAAGCGTTATGTTACCTAAAAACTCAGAGAAGTGTAACAGAGAGTTAGAAAGCTATAGGAGGTGTGCAATCCAGTCTCCAGCTGTAGGGGTCTCCCCTAACGCGTTTCGCAGAGCCGAAAAGAGTTTCACTGGTACCAGGGAAGTAGGTACTCGCAGGAGGTAGTCGTATTTGCTCTAGACGTTGTACTAGGCTAGAGACTAGGAGGACTCGAAGGTAACTGATGACGCGACAATTCGGGTAATTTCGGTTCTCCCCCACTCCATCCTTTTAGCGCAGCGCTAGTTTTGAATCTCCGAGGAGAGCACGTCTCAAAACTCAGCTCCCTTATCTCTGTCTCTGTCACACTGTTAATTCTCCCTCGTTCTTTATTCTCCCTTGGCTTCTTCATTATAATTTTATAGTCATTATAATTACTAATTTACTTATTATAATTGCAAAAATACATAAAATGTCTCACTGTCTTGCAGACTCATATGCAAGCATTTTTTTTTTCGATATGATTGGCATTAAATTTCTTAAAATACAAACTATTCTTTACTATTCTCAAAAATTGAGTGGATTTTAAACATTTTTCAAAAATGCTTGCTTTCTAATCCTGAAGCCAGGGTATTCTTTTTAGTATAATTATTAAGTAATAGACCAGTTTTTAAGTAAAATTAATGTCCTACAATTTATGACCAGTATGAGGATTATACTATATTGTAAATAGCTTCCGAGATACAGCAGTTTGAAGATGAAATTATGTAAAAATAGTATTGAAGAAATAAGGACAACAATCTACTTATAAATAAAAATATTTAGATCAAAGAAATTCTGAAAATTATTTATAACAAAAGTTTACTTACACACAAATGTTAATCAAGTCAATAATGATTTAAAAAAAAAATAAAAATAAAAATAAATTAGTTGTTAGTGGCGACACAACGGGTTTTCTTGCCTCTTTATTTGAAAAAATCACAGGGAAGTACTTAGTCCAAGTACTTTTTAGGGTTTTGTAGATGAGTAAGCATACCCATTATGTAAATTATGATTTCTTGTCTTCAATCTAAAAGTCCCGGGTTCGATCCCCCGGTGGGTCACAATGTTTTTTATCAGTAATAAACCAATAAGGAAAGTGAAATTTAAAAATTTATTCATATATTCGTAATCTGCTATTCAGCAGCTTTCATTTGATACCCCACTCGAAAATTTAAAAAAATCTAAATTTTTGACTTTTCCGCATTTTTTCGAATTGTGCATGTGCATATTAAATTTTTAACTTTTGTGTATATGTCCTGTGTTTGGACCCGGAAGTTACGCCAGTGTTTCAAATTTCAGCATTTTAGCTTAAATGGTTCGGGCGCTATGAGCCAAAGAGCGACGGACAGACAGACACATCACCCTCGGCATAAGGGTTTTGAGAAGTATCTACAAAACCCTAAAAACCTGCACATAGAAAAACATTTCTACTACAGTGGACCCTACGTTGCCTGTTTCCTGGTCCATAGACTTGCTCAACTGTTAGATCTCACCAGTAGAGTGCAACCCTTCAACTCAGCACGTTTCTTTACTACCCCCGACCTACCCGGTGTCACACATCAAGGCGCCACTATCTGTCAATCACTAGGCCAACAGCAAGCATACTCTTCATTTTTGTTTTTACAAATTTAAAAACAAAATTGTTTCAAGTCAAAATAAATAAATAAATAATAATAATAGAGAGGAATTGATGTCACTTTTTGCTATTATGTTGTATTTCCAACTATCCCTTATGGTTATTCAATGCTTGAATGGAAAATACAAACCGTTAATTTCAGTAAATTTATTTAATTATTTATTTTACTAAACTACCTTTATTTACAACTGAGGTAACATTACGGTGTCGTATAAATAATAACGCACATCTAAGTGAAAATAATCAGTGTATTGTCTGACCACAAGAATAATTACAATTATGGAGCAATTTGAATCGGTCTTTATTAAAATTATGATAGTTTTCTATTATATGTAGGGAAAAGCTTGATTTATAATTCGGGTTTCTTATGGCTTTGTAGTGTTTGTTAATCCCGGTGGATATTTTCCTCCCGGATCGGCCGACGTAAACTCCTTTGCAAGTGTCCCATGTTATTTTGTAGACACCGCTTTTGTCTCCGGTCGGTATTTTTTAATATTGTTAAAAAATTATTTTTAATAATGTTATCTAAATTATTTTTTAATAATTTTATCTAAATACCACAAAATCTCTGTCAAAACTACTAATGAATTACTGAGGTAGGTGTGTTACAGTTCCATTAGACGGATGTAAATTCGAGTACAAAATGAAGACAAACTGACCCTGAAGGACATCTCGAGGTTCTCCCCTCCCCAGATGTCCATCTCCTCGTCGTACGAGCCGGACTCCCAGAAGTACTTCCGCTCCACAGCAAACAGCCCTCCGGCCATCGTGGGGGACCTGCACACACAAACCACAAGTACTTATACACACGGCTAGCACACATTATCAACTAAAACACAACACCGCTCCGTCACACTTTCATTTCAATAAAACGTAATAATAAGTAGACATCTTTAATTTGATTCTTCGTAGATTTTTAGAATTAATTTTAAGGAAAATAAAATAAAATTAATTAGTACAAAAAGACAAACAAGAGTTAGATACAAGGAAAAAGTCCAGTCATGCACCATGACTTAATGAGCGAATTTTCAAAGAAATCTGCGTATTATTGGCTTATGATAATAAAATTTTGGTTTAGAATTTAGGTGGGTAAAAAAATTTTTTTTTTTGGTACACACGTGTACGGGGTACAAAAGTCAAAATAGTATTTACCCTTCAAGATGCACATCGATGGGAAGCTCTTTAAGAGTACAGTAATTGTTGTTATGTACACTTTTATCATATTTTCATATAAAAGGGGGGTAAAATGGAAAAAACATGTTTTTATGCCATTTTTGACCCTAAATGGTCAAAATTTGACCCCTTAGTGGACTCCAAAAATTCTGGCCAACGAACTCATCCTTTCTTTTGATATGATTGACATTTTAAAATTTGTTTGACATTTTTAAGTGCATCCTAAGGGGAGATATCGTCTGGAGTGACACATATATACATATATACATATATACATACATACATAAAAAAAGTGTTAAATTTTAGGAATTCAGAATGGTCTGAAACAGATTTCCATGAAAAAATTTTTCAAAATTTTTCATTACAAAAATGTTGAAGCCAATTGCAATAGCTTAATTTTCTTCAAAAATTCGCTGAAATATAGTAAACTTTAAATGATCAAAACAAGTGAGTTGTAAATATAAGATGTAAACTGACTTGGTGGGTGCTATAGAGGAGCCCCTGTGGTCTAGTTCTTGCTTGGAGATGTCGACCCAGGTAAAGTGGCCGCTCCAGGTGAAGCCTCCTACTTGGAAGCTGTAGGAACCCTGGTTGTGTTGATACTCGAACGTCTTGTCATCGATGACGTCTATAATGGGCACCACGACGCTCTTCCTACTGTCCTTGATCCTCTGTAGCAGCGGCTCCAACCTGAAACCACTCAGTCAGTAACTATGTCTGTCTGTAATCACATACAGACAGCAATTCACAAAATAACTGTGTCTGTCAGTCAGTAATGTGCTGCCATAACTTCAGTATCAATTGGGATTCGTTATACACATAATATTCAATATTTATTGCAATACAGGCTTCAGTGACAGCCACGCGATGGCTAGTATATAATATATACTCCAAACAAAAGAGGTCAGTTGAAACGGCGAATAAACAACAAAGTACCATGTAACTCCCCGGTGGTACGGAGCAGGCTGTTCCCTCCCAGATCTGTATCGGTATTGTGGTGTGACTAAAAGCATCTAGAATCTCGCACCGTCGTTTTTGTGCCTGCTGCAAGATTACTCTGACTGCCCAGACAGCACTCTCAACTATCTCCTATGACGAGAGTGTGATAATTTGATAGTTCTGTCATGACAGTATCAGTAATGTTGTCTAACAGTGTTGTTGCTGTCATCGCATCAACTATCTTCGGGTAAATGATCATTTTGATTTAATTTTTAACTTCTCTATATTTTCTTATGATTGGGTCAAAAAGTCGCACATGTTTTAAATTTAATCACCCTCGAGAAGTTTAATAATAACTACAATATTATAATAATAAAGATAATAAGTTACATAATAAAGAAAATAAGAAAAAATAATATAATAACGTTGATAACAATAACTAGTTTAGATAAAATAATTAATTCTAATGGTGTTGGCTTAAGGTCAATTAATTTGAGGTCAAGTGTTGCTATTACAAAAACCCAGATGTTGAATACATATTGAATTGACAGGATGGAAAGTTGTTGTTACTGTTTGGATGGTATGTGATGGTTTGTTTGTTGTAACCTGTCAACCACACTGCAACACGCTCTCCTCATAAGACTTCGATACAGATATACTGCCGTGCTAAGCCAAAAAACCGTATCTACCGTTTTTTTTTGGACAAAAAAGTTTTGAGATAATCGACTTTAAAGTTTTCAAAGTTTAAAGGCTTATAACTCCCTTATTATTCGTTCAATTTTTTATTATTTTATATCAATGAATTAAGAATTTTATTCTCTTTAGAGCCACATTAGTTTTACCTAAGTTAAATAAATACATTTTTGGGGGGATCAAATTTATGAAAACACCTGTAGATAAGGTGTTTTTCTATCACAATATAACAGGTTTAACGTAACTGTGGTGTAAGTTGAGGTAAATTGACTGTGATTTCAGAAGCGAAATTACCGTATCTACCGTCAGATACGGTCTTTTTCCTTCTGATTTGTCACTTAAGGCAATTTCGCTTAGTAAATTGTCCTTTAATACAAAAACCTTAACTAAAAATCTCAGTTTTCTCGTATTTAGGATGAAGATACGGCTTCTGGATTATCAAAAACGGCAAAAACGACCTCCCAAAACCCTGAATATGTCAAAACCTTATTTTCGACCAAAATGACAGATATGGTTTTTTGGCTTAGCACGGCAGTATAGACTATACTCAGATCTAGATCCGGTGATTCACATCTTAATCACTCCCATCATGAGCCCCTCCCTCAAGATGATCCCTACAGTGGAGTCCAAACTCAACCATTCCCTAGGTCTCTTCACCAACATCTAGATCTATTAAACTTAACCAAAATCTATCTATTCATATGGGCTCTACCAATCTTTTATAATATAAATAAAGAACAGAGAACACATACCATGGAAACAGATAAGGACTTACACACCTCAGGCCAGCAGTATCTTTATTGTGGTTTTCAAAATAGACTTATTGTTATCAAATAATGATAGATGTGAGTATAGAAAGGTAAACAAATAGAAGATGTATATTTACCACATGGGGCCGACCTCACAGTGAGCGTCTAAGAAGACCATGACGTCAGCCGTAGCAAGGTGGGCTCCAGCGAGTCTGGCTCTGATGAGTCCCGCCCTGTGGTCCAGTCTGTGAAGACGAACCTTCGTAGGCAGCCTTGTACTGAGGTAGTAATCTAGCTTCCCCTTCAACTCCTCTAAACAGACAAGTACACCAGTAGAACAACACTCTGGCTAATAGAGTTCAAACTCAGACGAGCTTGTAAACAATATCGATGACAGTATGTTATCTATAAAGGCTTGTTAGATACCAAGTGAGCAACTGTCTACTAACAGTACTTACACATACTGGCTATTACACAATAAATAAAAAGAAACAGTCTCTCCACGGAATACTTGTTTATTTACCAAAGCAGCTTTCAACTTTCATAAAGCCATCATCAGTGCCTATGAACAAACATTAAGCGTTAAAACTTATTAACATGCAACCAAACATAAATAACAAGAAAAGGAATAAAAGCTAATAACAAAAATAAGAGATAAATATAAAACCACAAAAACAATAAGAAGAGATGGCTGGAGCGTCTACTTCTACTAGGATCAGTCTTACGTTAGTCTCCGACATCATATGACTCACCCACTACGTTCCTTCTTTATATTATAAAACATAATGTTAATTATGTATATCTAGTTTTACTAAAATCGGTAAGCTCTTTTATTATTACTTTGACTTTGCATTTGGTTTTATGTTTTTAACTTTATTGAGTAGTTATTCTTCCGTTTTTTCTTTTTTCGAATTTTAACTGTTAGCCTGTTTTATTAATTGTTATTTGTTTTGTCATTGCTTTTATTCTTTTTGATTAATTATCGTCATTTTTATTTATTTATTTCTTTTTAATCTTTTCTTACCGTTTTTTGTAGTTTTATATTTATCTCTTATTTCTGTTATTAGCTTTTATTCCTTCTCTTGTAATTTATGTTTGGTTGCATGTTAGTAAGTTTTAAGGCTTAATGTTTGTTCATAGGCACTGATGATGGCTTTATGAAAGCCGAAAGCTGCTTTGGTAAATAAACAAGTATTCCGTGGAGAGACTGTTTCTTTTTATTTATTAAGATGAGCTCCATCATCGCTCTTACTTCTCAAGACTATTACACAGGTTTAGAGAAGCATCAATAAGTCACCAACGAGGCCGCTGCCTCTTTAGACGAAGAGCAAGATTTCCAGATCAGGATGTTGGAATATGGAGTCAAACAAGAATTCGTATCGTCGGGTTGTGGCTACAACACAGACAAAGTCTTCTTTAAGATAAAATTCTTTATAATAATGGTGCATAAGCCCTCTGAATCTTCTCACTTGCCTCATTCCTCCTAATGTTGCCTTATTTCCTCAGACAAATGAATCCAACTATAACATTCTGTAGAACACTGTAAAACCACCAAATAGGGTTTTGGATGGCTTCCCTCTTCAGTTCAACAAAGCCACAGATAATCTTATCAGATGGGATTTTGTGGATCATACACACTCACAGTGCATACAGAATACTGCATACACAAAGTAAAATAAAGACTCAAGTGTAAAATAAATAATGTGCCGGTTATTAGCACAATGCTTGCTGCAGTTATAATGAAAATGTAGTTTATCTCCAGTAGGGACGAAAAGTAACTTTTCACGACTAGTTTATAGGTAATAATGTGGGTTTTTTCATCCCCGTTCTTAAAAACAGGGAAATAATGTAAAAACAGGGAAATAATGTGAAAACGGGATTATAATCCACGTTCGCCAACCTAATTATTTTGTAAATAGTAGATAATGAATAGCAAACGTAGTGCATTTGTTGAAATCAGGTTGGCAGCACTGCTTTTCAACTCCCAGCTGTATTGCGAGTCATTCTACGATGCTTTGTTTACTTTTGTTGAACTTTATCTTTTTCATTACTTTAAAAGTGATTATTAATTGCTTTAAATAAATTTAAAGCAAATAAATAAAAAATAAAAATTGTAATATTGTTTTTAATCTGTATTGAAATATTTATATTGTAAATTTAAATAAAATAAAATAATTTATATTGTTTTTATAGCTGTATTAAATTCGTTTAATAAAGAAATACAGAGTTTTCTTTGTTGAATAAATCTTATACAACGCTTTTTCTGGAGATAATATTTTGTACCCTCGGCTATGCCTCGGGAGCTAATTGATATTAATTTCTTGGCTTCGCTTCGGGAATTAAAATATCTAATACCTTCAGCTTCGCTTCGGGATTTAGTTGCCTTGATTCCTTCAGCTTTGCCTCAGGAATCAACTCAGTCACGCGGGAAATAATGCCTTACATTATTCCCTAGGTGCGTAAATAACTATTTCCTACTGCAAGCAGTCCCACAAAACATCTTATCACTTCCTTCACTTAAAGTATCTTGAGTGATAAAATCAACTAATTGTTGATTGTAGCCTTCAATTATTGAGAATTTGGGTCTTACAAGGAATTAAACTTCAGTTTGACAATATTCTAAGTGATACTGACCATGGTCGCTGAAGTCATCGACCAGGATGATTTCCTTGAGGACCCTGACGGGGGAGCCGTTGAGCACACTGTAGATGGTTCTCATGAGGGAACTCCACCGCTCGTTGTTGAATATGATGATCACACTCGCCGTGGGAAGGTCCTCATCGTAAGTCACCAGTCTGCACCTGCAACCAACCCAGTACAATAACTCAACTAAATCATAATGTACCAACCTAAGTATCGTTAGTGTTATTAGTGTTTCCTAAATTAAAGCAAATTCGGCACTAGAGTGACTTGTCAAGCATGTATTTGTTTGTAAAATATACACAATTTTTAGGGTTTCGAGGTCGTCCTAGAAACCCTTATGCTTTTGGTAGTGTGCCTGTCCGTCCATCGCAACTTGGATTATATCTCCCAACCTACTAACGCTATTGACTTGAAATTTGGTATATAAGTTAAACTTTTTTGTCCAAAAACAGAAAACCTATTGCGAACTTTAACACTCCTAATTTCTGCGATCTGCGATCAATTGCGATCACCACGCAATATTTTACATTTTTTGTAATTTTCAAGTTGGGTATCAAGTATTTCAAAGGTATTGAAATGTAGATTACAAATATGTATCGCATTTTCAAAATGGCGGCCATTTTACCCCCCAAAAAATTCAAACAAACCCAAAATTTACCCCCCCTGCACTACCCCATTAGAATAGGTCCTAAAATAAGGCAAAAATACATAAATATAAATCTCTGTAGTCCAATAAAATTTCCAGGAGTTGATTTAAAAAAAGTAAAATTTTAGAATTTTTAGGGGGGCGTAACTAGGGGGCCCCAAAATTTTTGTGATTTGAAAAATCGAAGTTGGGTATCATTTGAAAGGTATTGAAATTTGGTTCACAAAAATATATTTTGTTTCCAAATTGGCGGCCATTTTACCCCCCTAAAAATTAAAACAAAACGCAAAAAAAAATGTCCCCCCCCCCGCTAGCCCAATAGGACAGGTCCTAAGAAGAAAGCAAAACCACAAAAATATGCGTCTCTGTGGTCCAATGATATTTCCGGAAGTTGATATAAAAAAGTCAATTTTTAAAAATTTTAGGGGGGCGTAACTAGGGGGCCCAAAAAATGTTTGTGATTTGAAAAATCGAAGTTGGGTATCATTTGAAAGGTATTGAATATATTTACAAAAATATATTTTGTTTCCAAATTGGCGGCCATTTTACCCCCCTAAAAATTAAAACAAAACGCAAAAAAAATGTCCCCCCCCCCGCTAGCCCAATAGGACAGGTCCTAAAAATAAGGTTGGTTTCTTGTTTGTATGTTTGTTTGTATGTCCGGTACAAATTTTGCAATCGAATTTTAACTAACATCCCAAGTAGCTAGACATTTGAAACTTTCAGAACACGATGACAATGCATTATTTTAATACTTTTAGTCATTTTTCAGCAGAATTTAATTTGTTTTCAGCAAATTTTGCTGTATGGAAAGTTAGTTCGGAAAAAATCTGCGTTATTTTATTTGTTTTGACGTATCCCATATTTTTACAATCTTCATTTTGACGGGTTTCAAATTTGTGAGTTTTTATCAAGAGGTAAACATTGAATGACAGCGAAAAAGGAAAAGTAACCAAAGAAATAGATTAATTGATGTATGACAACCAGGTTTCTTTACTCTTGTGTACTAGGTATCAATTTATTTTTTCTATATCTGTACTTCTTTACTTGTACTAATTTTTCTTCTCTTACCGTCCCCTACACGGGGCCATATCAATGTCACGGTTTAGATTCGGTGTTGGTGAGATCCGTTGAACAAAGATTTGTCCTTTTATAGGTTTAATATCAGCTTTCTAGATGGTTGTCATTTATGTGTAGTAAATAAATTCCGAACTATTTATTTTCACTAACATTATATATAACAATAACAATTATATTATCAACATTACATATGACTCTTCAGAAAATTTAAAAACGTAGTATATAAAAAGTTCTTTTTATCTTGTAATTATTACAAATGAAATTAACTGTTAATAATACTGGAATGCATCATGTCTCTACAAATAACGTAATAATTATCCGTTGCTACAATGATAATGAACCACTTTTGAACACATTGTTTCAACCTAGGCTCTCGTCTGCTGGGATGAGAACGGAATGAATCATCTTCCTCACACAGCCCCAGAGCCAGTCTTTGGAAGCAACTTCCTTCCAATAGTTTTAAGATTCTTTGACAACAAACTTCCATTTTTTTCTAAGAGTTTATTTATTAAGATTATTTTTATCCATTGACTTATTTCTACTCCTGTTGAAACCGAAGATCTTATATAAAGGAGATGGAATGTTAAGAAGGGGTTTGAGGCAAAAAAGTGACCCCATGGAGGTATTAGTAGAGTAAGAGAAATTGAAGAAAAAAATCATACTGCGCATGCTCCACCACCTTTTGACTGGGACAAATTACCTTCTTTGATAGTTTTAAGGTTTACTTCTGGAGGGCGATTCTGTAACTTTTTTGATATAAATCCACAGTGACGTTATATATCAAGACTCGCTATATATCAAAGTGTTGTTATATAATGTAGTGAATCTGTAAAGTGATGCCAGCGCTGTATGTGGCCGTATACTGAACTGCGGATTGACAGCGATCTTTTTATTGGCCAATTTATAGTTATTTCAGTAAATTTTATTCAATGCTTGATGGATTTTAAAGGTGTATAAAAGTAAAAATAAAAAAGCTGATTTTTATTTCTTTAATCTTTAAAATCGTTTAATAAAATGATATAATTTAATAAGATAAGATCTTTTAATAAAATAAAATAATTTAAAATTAATTTCTTTTATCTATAAAACTTACAATTTTAAAGGAGGTGTTTAATTTTAACAACTTTTGTCGAAGAAAATAGTTAAAAGTGTTAAATTGTTAAAATGTGTGTGTTGAAATAGTAAAAGTGAATGAAAACATCAATAATGGCGTCACTTTATTTTGGTTTTTAGCATTTGATGTATAACAACATAACCTGACGAATTATATCAACAACAATTTCGAGTTGCTATTTATCAAACCTTATATATCAATTTCTCCTTATATAACAACATACAAAAGTTACAGATTCACTTGACAGGTTGCGCGTGCATCTTCATATCAACTTTTTGATATATAACGACATGAAAAGGGAGGTTTCAAAGTTACAGAATCGCCCTCCTGGTTAATTTTGAATCAGGTTATAACATGCAATATTGATGGTTGGTAACCTGCCACACGTTTCTTGGTAACCTATAACCAAGTGGAAGGTAATTTATCCCATTGGAGCTCATATTTTACATATCTCCATGGGGTCACTTTTTAGCCGCAACCCTCTATCCGGTTTATATAAGATCCTTGGTTGAAACTGAAGTGTTGGGTTCTAAACTTGAAGACACTGATAGGAGGTCTGTGTGGGGACATCAGATACCAGGTATTTTGGCACACGGTGTTATGGGTCCGCAGAACAAACCTGGGTTACATCCTGATCAACACATGCTACAGGACACGAGGGGAGAGGGCCTGTCACACATCCACTCCATATTATCATTAGTGTGCAACATGCCTCGTCTCATGGGGATTAGAACCCACACCTGGTATGTGTATAATTAGTCTTGTGGCAAGGCTGGTGTTGCAACACTGCCATCCACTCTGTCACATAGATAATCATGGGCTTTCTTATCATTCTAGCAGTAGAACAATCTTAATCATTAGATTAAAGATTTTAGATCTAAATTTTAAAAATATAACTACATATTTCTACTACCTCGAATTGAAAGTTTTCTAAGTGTGCTATTTACAGCAACCGACAGCTACTAAATTGATCCATTTGAGTTCTTACATTCCTATTTGTATTCAAGTCTGAGAGCAGACAGTGAAGTGAGTCTGAATAGACTACTCATTCACTATTGCTAGGTTCCAAAGAATTCAGTAGAAACGACCGAATTTGGTAAAAACAACAGAATTAAGCAGATAAAAAATAATTGAGTGGAAATAATCAGAAAAAAAAATAAAAAATCAGTTTTAGATAAAACTAGTAAGTCAGATGAGTTTGATTTATCAGTAATAGTTTTTATTTTATTAAAGAAAAAATTAATAGGTATTTTTATAATTGAGTTTTAAATTGATTCATAATTTTATGTCAAAAGATAACAAAAATATACAAAGGTAAAGTTAATTGAAAAAAAAAAAAAAAAAAAAAAAAAATCAATCCCAATTAACAAAACATAATTGAAAAAGTAGAAAAGATAAGAAAATGATCTATCAAATGATTATGGACAAGTCAAATCCCCATAAGGCTTATCTATTTGGGCCAGAGAAGGCAATCAGAGGAGTCGTTCAACATACTGAGACGATAGCTCAAGTACCCGCCACACCTCGGGGGTTTCAAATGTAAAAATATTGCTTCATATAAAATTAAAAACACTAGATTTATATAAATAGACTGAGAACATTGAAACATAAGAACACATATATAATGAAATATGACTCATTATGTTGAAAAATAATAGTCTTATAATGATTATAATGGTGATTATGTGTGTTGTACGATAGTGGCAGTGTTTGGACTGCTTATCTTCTCTTTAGAAATAAACTTCTGTTCTAACAATCTTGTGCTTCAAATTATTTGTAAGTAGAAGTTAACTTCTCTCCTCTCAAATCTTCAAACTCCTGCTGTCCTTTCCTTCCCCCTCCCCATCCTACCTCCTAGAAGAAGAAAACTTGCTGCTAACAATGTTTCAGGCTGGCTTAATCCCTCCCTCTAGATTACACCTTTATATTTCAAATACTTCAATTCAACATCTTTATAAGTAACTGACTTCTAAACTTCAAGCTCCTACTCAAAATGTTTCTGATATATTCACCTAAAAAAATCTTGTAAATCAGTCAATATTTGGGGAGGAAACTACGCCAGCATTTTTACCTGGGAGATGAAAAGTATGAGAACATCAAAACATCAAAGAGGCTATAAAGAACATACATACACTGTCACTTTGACCTTTATACTTATAGATAAGGAGGTGGATGGTACAGACTCGGTAGGTGGATGGTACTTACTTGGGATCCCTGGGGTCGTCGAGGGTTCTGTTGTACATGATCTTGTTGCTGAGCAGCAAGTTGAAAGCCTCGACCTTCATTATTCTCTCAGCGTCGGCCGCTTCCTTGCCGCTCAGTATGACGGCCACCCCGTTATCCCCCAGCCCCGGCACCTGCCGACTCTCCTCCTCCCGTATCATCTTCTCAAACTCCACATTGAAACCAGGCCTGCCAACTGACAACCGATAACAACATCAACATCACAACTCAAACAGCCGATCAGATAAAACTCATCGGTAAAGCATGTGTACCACATTTTAATTAATAACCTACTAATACAGTCACAATGTGGGCTCCATGTTTTGCTTCATGTATGAAGCTATTTTTTCAATCATATAAACGAGAAATTCTAATGTGTTAGGACTTGAGGATCACGGTTATTACAAGCATTCTATATGAGAATTATTTCAGAGACACGATAACAAACCTGTAGTTTATATCATCTCAAGTAAACACAGGGATCAGGGGTTCAATTCCCAGAGCAGTCAGTTTGAAACAATCTTAGTGCTGAGGTCATTTTGTAACAGTTTTATTTGGGGTTCAATTTTTAATTTACAATTTTTTTTTTTATTGTAATTAATTTCATTTTTTTTTAACTATAACCCACCCCCTACTATCAACTGAGCTGGGCATACATTAAAGTAATGTGCTTGTCACAATTTAAAGCATTGTGCAGTAAACACAGGGATCAGGGGTTCAATTCCCAGAGCAGTCAGTTTGAAACAATCTTGGTGCTGAGGTCATTTAAAGCATTGTGCAGTAAACACAGGGACAGATGCAACAAGTAGCGAGGCTGAGTTAGTATTAGTCATTGCACTGTATCATTGATAATATTTTTTATTTATTTATTTTCTTTTAAGTACAAATGCTTTTGACCAAAAATATAATAATAAATCAAAAGTTAATAGTTCTGTTATAAATAAACTGGCACTTGTTTACTTGGTCGGCCACCAAAAATGATTTAATAGTGTAAATATTTGCTTGACTTATTTGTTTAGTTATTTAGACTAATTAAGTGATATTATCAGCTTTACACACAAACAAGTGTGATGTTCCCTCGTCTCTTAGTTCCGTCGACAAAATATCCGTTCAACTTAATAGTTATTTTAACAAAATAAATGTTCATAAGTGGTAAATATAAGATTGGTAACCAAGTAAATGTACACCACAAACTCAGGCACTAATCTGTTACACACCTGGGGGGGGGGGGGG